>CAUYRH010058015.1:0-35570 GCA_963574655.1 Perodicticus potto
GCTGTCACCCTGGATAGAGTGCCGTGGCATCACAGCTCACAACAACCTCCAATTCCTGGGCTCAAGCGAGTCTCCTGCCTCTGCCTCCCAAGTAGCTGGGACTACAGGCGCCCACCACAACGCCCGGCCATTTTTTGGTTGCAGCCATCATTGTTGTTTGGCAGGCCCAGGCTAGATTCAAACCCGCCAGCTCAGGTGTACGTGGCTGGTGCCTTAGCCTGTTGAGCCACAGGCGCTGAGCCATCAAAATGTTCTTAATAAAGTTACTTCTCATGTTGTTTTTTTGGCTTGCACTTTTCAGATTTTTTCCTCTGATTTGATATGCATAAGGAGGGAATAGTTAGTTGTCCATTTTTTTTTTTTTATTAATATGTAGAGACCAGGTTTCGCCATGTTGCCCAGGCTGGAGTACCGTGGGTATTGATAGGTGTAGTCATTGTGCACTGCAGCCTTGAACTCCTGGGCTCAAATAGTCCTACCTTAGCCTCCTGAGTAGTCAGGGCTACAGGTGGGTGCCACTGCACCTGGCTGAGTTGCCCAGTTTTTAAAAGTTTCTTTTTTTCCCCTGTGCACTATTCTTTTTGCCGGAGAGCCATGGTAATTGTGTTTTGTTATTTTTTAAATGTACTCCCTCCCCCCATATCATTATCAAGATTTAGAAAAATATATGTGAAGTACAAAAATAAATGCTTTTTTAATTACAGAGGTTATATAACTTCTTATGTAAACATTGTTAACATTTTGTTATCATACAGGCATAGGATGTTAAATAGAAATTATGTGTATTATATGTTCCATATGTATATGGAACCAAATTGTATATAAAACTTCTTTTGAAATTTTACATTTGATGATGAGCATGTTCCTTCATTATTCAAAAATAAAATTTTTATAACTGAATAGGATTTTACCAATAAACCATTTATTTGACCATTTTCCAATTGTGAGACAGTAGTTGTTTTACTGTACTCTTTGTCATAGTATCTTTGTGGTTCAATTTGTCAGTTTTGTATCTTTTTCCTTATTTTGGGTTCCTAGAAGTAAGACTGTTGTTCAAAATTTATTATTTTTAGACAGTTGATATGCATTGGTAAATTGCATCCGGGAAAGTTTGTACCATCCGTAGTGAACGAGTAAGCCCATTACTTTTTTACATCATTGAATATCACAGTTGTTTTCTAATCTTTGCTAATTTATACAATTGAAAATTTTTCTAATTTGTATTTAGGGGTATTCAACCTGTGGCCGGGGACCAAATACTGATTTTGTGAGGACTTTTTTTTTGCTTGTCTGGGGTGTCTGATGTCATGAAAAGTATGCACAGACTTTTGCTCACCAGCTTTTGTTAGTGTTTGTGTGCTTTTTGTGTGGCCCAAAACAACTCTCATTTCTCCAATGCGCAGCAGAGAAAAAGGTTGGACTCCTATGCTTTACTTACTAGTAGAATAGCTTCAGAAATACTATTTCTTTTATGAATTTTCTGAGCTCTTTGTTGAATTTTTTGGCAGAATTTTTTTCAAACCTCCTATGATTAAAAAAAATCCTAGTTATTCTTGGTTTTCTACAAGATATTTATAAATAATCTCCATGTGAGTTAATCCTTTTTAAACTTCTATTTGTCTTCAGCTAATATTGAATAATTGTGATTAATTGACATTTATCATCATGGATATTAGATTTAAATGTGGTATATTCACTGTTTTATTATAGCTGTCCCTTGAAAGAAAGAATCCTCTTCCATTATATAAAATAAAATAATCTCATGAAAATCATGGTAAAACCATGCTGTGTATTCACCACTACAATTCTATTAATATCTGCTTTCAAGTGATGGAGAGTTCCCTCCAGACACTTCCTTGTTGATGATTTTGTGCATTGCATGAATCCAGGCTGAAAAACTAGATGCCTCACTTTTGCCTTTAAAGACTAAGTGAGCGGATTTTTAAAAATATTTAATTCTTTTTACCTGTAATCCATGACAATCCTTGACGTTTTATGTTTGGGTAGGATAGGTAATGGATAGAGGACAGCGTCCTCAGAAACTGCTGCACTTTGGAATCAGAGTACCTGCACTCATGAATACATAATAGAAACTCACAGAAAGAGACGTGGAGAAAAGCAAATGTTTGAATGCCATTTCGTTTTTTCTGTTGCGTCTTTGTGCAAATGTCGACTTCTCTGTAATGAGTAAGAAGGGAAACAGAAGAGAAGAAAAGAAGCCCAGTTTAGTTCTCTCTGTAGCTATAGCCAGCGGTTGGTGGGAAGTAAAGTACATACTCCTCTACCAGTTGAGCACTTGAGGTTTCTATACATAGTTGTGTTTATGAAGGTGTTGAGGTAACATTTATTAAAAGTGAAGTACAAGATAACTTTATGAGAACCGTTTAGTGCCCATTAAAGCAGTTTCAAATTGACTTTACAGTGAGATCAGGTAGCCTGTGAAGTGTGCTCTCTCCACCACCCCATCTTCTCTTTCTTTTTTCCTCTGGACTCAACTGGGACTATATTAATCTCAGTAGATTGTATATAATTGAATACTGTGTAGTGTCAGAGGAGAGTTTCATGCTAAGTGGAGGCTGGAGGAAGATGAGGAAGAAATGTGTGAACTAAGTGTAACTATTTACAGTTTACTTAATTTTTTAGTTTAGCCTTTTATTCCTCTCTGATTATAAATACAGTATGTTCATTATGAAGAATTTGAATACCTAAACATATTTAAAAACAAATGTAATCTGAAGTCTCACCACCCTGAGATGACACCCATCGACATTTTGATGCCTACCCTATCCTCTGCCATCCACACACTCATTTACAATTGTACCTAAACGGGGCATTTTAGCTGCTTAAAAAAAAAAAATTCTCCCTTCACATCAAGCCCCACTCTTCCAACCTTGCCTACACACATGACCCACTTTAAAAATCCAGTGAGTATTTAAATTTTCTTCATACTCATATCATACATCAGCATTATATAGACATCGTGACATATACAAGAATTCTGTCATTGTTTCATAAAAATGGGATTATATTCCAAATGCTTTTTGGCCTCCTGCTTGTCTCACTCAAAATAATCTTTCTAAATCATCCTGTAATAATAGGAATTCATTCTTTTTCTTTTTAACAACTGCTTAATATTCCCAGGTATGGAAATACCCATTCCTTTTATTGGTTAGTGCTCAGTTTGTTTTTGGTTATTGGCTTTTGAATTATACTCCACTGACCCTCTTTGTACGTAATGTCATTAATTTGTTCATTGTTTCTACAGAATTCCAGGGTTTCTATTTAACATCTTTCACTTCTCCCCCAAAACATCTTTGATAACATTGTCTTCCTGATTCTTTTACTCTGACATGCAACAAACAAAATTAAATCATTTTAGAAAAAAAAAATGCTGGGAGAAATAGCTTTTACATCTCAATCAAAGCCCAGTTCAGGGAAGTGGAATTGATTTAATAGATGAGCCAAAGTGCTATCCAGAAAGTCTGTAACAATTCTTATTTATATCATGGGTGTACAAGAATACCATTTCTCCAAATCCATGTCAATCACAGTTACTACAAAGTTTAAAAGGAGATTGCAAGCCAAATTCATATAAAGTGAGATCTTACTGCTGTATTAATTTCCATTTCCCTATTAGTAATTATTTTTGCTCCTCCTTTTTTTTTTTTTTTTTGAGACAGAGTCTCACTATGTCACTCATAGTACAGTGCTGTGGCATCACAGCTCACAGCAACCTCGAACTCTTGGGCTTATGCAATTCTCTTGCCTCAGCCTCCCAAGAAGCTGGGACTCCAGGCAGCCACCACAACGCCCAGCTATTTTTTTGTAGTAGTTGTCGTTGTTTAGCAGGCCTGGGAGGGGTTTGAACCCACCAGCGCCCTAACCACTGAGCTCAGTGCCCATCCATGTTCAGTTTTATATGCCTGTTTACCACTTAGACTTACTCTTTTGTGAATTAAAATCACACTTTTCGTTGGTTTTTCTGTTGAAGGCTTTTTTTCATCAGTTTCCAGATGCCCTGTATATGAGAGATATTTTCTCTTATTTACATTTATTTTGTCTACTGACTTCATTTATGTTTTTTCATGTAATTTTCATTTATGTTTTTTATGTTTTTACATCAACAGAGAAAGCGTCTCTTTTTCCTGTTTTCTGTCTTGGCTGAGAATGGTGTCTTTTGACATGCAGACTGTGCATGTAGTCTGTTAAGTTGTAGGAAGATTTAAATTTTTTTTATGCGTCTTTAACCCATCTGGAATTAATTTTGACTTATGATGTAAGATTTTTTAATTTTCTTCCAGGCTGCCATGTGCCAGTTCATTTATTCCGAGGTCTCTTTACTCGTGATATGAACTGTTTTTGTCAAACTTATTTTTGCTCTTCAACTGTGAAAAACCTTTGAGCCACACCTGACTTTCAGGGATTGCCTTGGGCGATATTCTGAGACCATCTAAGGTTAAAGAAATCTGAAAACAATCTTTTAATTCCCAAAGAAGAAAAGTTATAGCTACAATTGTCCTTAAATTTGCCTTACTTTTCCTGTGGCTGTGGGAGGCTGATGATTTGTTTTTCTAAAGAAAATTTAAACTCATTTTGAAGCTAGTGCTACCCTGGTGAGCTTCGGAAGTGATAGTGACTTGTTAAATGCCTTCTAGAAGCCTAGTCCAGATGGTTGGCAATAAGTTTTCTCCCGGGAAGAATTTGTTTTAAAATGATACTTTACTAAGCTGCTGTTCAAGCGTGAGTGTGTGTGAGAGAGTGAATGTATGTTTCACAACTTAGGAAGGATTTGCAGGTTGCATTGAACTTCAAATTACTTAATTGAAAGTGTACTCCCTATTACCTTTTATTAGAGGGAGTCATTTTCATACACGATTCTCAATATATAGGTGTCTTTTTCTTTAAAATCCAGATCTGTCACATTTTAAAGATATAAATTTCTCTTACACTTTGCCTACTTCCAAATTTTTCATGGTACTGTCTTCCTGGTTCCTCTTAATGTCACATGCAAGGACCAAAATTAAATTATTTTAGAAAATATGTAGGGCTACATGGACCTTATATCTCAGTGTCAAAACCCAGACTGTCTGCATCAACATAGGAGACCTGAGTATGAGAAGAGCACCCACAACACGGATTGTTCTTTGAGACTTTGTCTACATGACCTTTGTGTAAAATTATAACAAAGCCTTAATCTGGGTTCCATGAGGAACTTTATTGGGTTGGAGTTGTCTGTCTTTAGAAGTTTTATTACTTTCCTGTTTGGATTTGTCTTTTTAGCAGTCCAGGAGCAGAGAGCAAGGATCCTGTCTTGTCTTCCCATTTTGTATTTCCCAAGGTCCAGGGTGGTGTTCTGGGAAATGGATCAGAAATCTTGTCTGCATGACTCATCCATAGGGCTTTCGGGATACTCCAGCGTGTCCCTAAAGTATTTGCACTTAATACACACACAGGTGCACACACTCTGTTCTTCACTTTCTGACCTTTTGGCCGTTCCGGGGAAGCGATGATTCCAGCAGCTATTTCTTCTTGCTTCAACTCAAGGAATTTGGAGTTCTGTCCCAGGCTATGATTTCTGAAACTCTCCCAAGCCTGGAAGAGACTCAGTATATTAGAATAAGCCTTTAAGACTTAGTCAGTTATATTTACATATATTAGCTTGATGGAAAGAAGTTAAAAAATACTCTGGGGCTTGCAAAGCCAACTTGGCATTAATACTTCCTTGATAAATCATTGATGTTTGGCTGTGCTGTTTAATTGAAAGCTGTTAATTTGTCTTGATGTGTCGTGAAAATATAGTTCAGAATGGAAATAAGAATACTTAACTGGTTCTGAGATGCACATTTCAATATCTCTGAAATCAGGATGTGTCTTGTAATGAACATCATTTAATCAGCAGTGTTTATTCTGTCTTGGTTGTTATCAAATAATGATTGTCTTACAAGTGATATAGCATCCTAAATTGTATGAATTATGGTAGTTCCATGAAGTGTCTTTGGGTCTAGCAATTCAATGTGCAAAGCAAATGTGAAACAGGACTTTTTGTGAATGTCCTTGTATAGGATGGGAGGTAATCCAAACTCAAGAGGGATTCCCTGATCTGTCCTTTCATAATGGAGAAAAATGTCAGGTTACTCATTTAACAACAGGTAAGGCGAGGGTTCCTATTAATACAACCACAGTGTAACTCTTCTTACTGCAGTTTTTGAGTTTAAAAAATAACTTAATGTCCATACTCCTCAGTAGCCTCAGACATCTGTGAAGGCAGGAATTGTATCTGTCAGTTTCCAAACTGTTCTGGTTTTAAATCCATAAGGAGTGTCCTCATGAGGAAAAGGCCGAAGGAGATTGGAGATGTAGTGCCCAGATCACGTAATCCCCAGAGACCACCAAGGAGCCGCACTTGATGCAAAAGCAAAAGAGCCTTTATTCAAGCTTGAGCCAGGGCCCACAGATTACCCAACATAGCAGGAGCATTCTGAGTGCTCTGGTCTCTGGGTTGGGGGTGGGGGACGACTTCAGGAGTGCGGAGAGTATGATTGGTTATTTTAAATGATCCTTGGTGCTCATTGGTCAGGCCTGCATCGAATGGATAACCTCAGCTTGGGTCACCTGATGGAGCGAGTGCCCTGCTTAGCCCTGATAGGCTAGGAAAGAGAACAAAGGAGCTCTGAGATGGCGGGCTATTCTCGGGAACAAAGGAACTCTAAGATGGCGGCTTCTTACAAGATGGAGTTACTTCTATTCTTTCAGAAACACAGGAGGAGGCAGTGTGACCATGGTAGCAGAGGTTGAGGTCATAAAACCAAGGTTTACTGACGCTACCAGTAGCTAGAAGGTGCAGGGAACACAACAGAATCTCCCTCTGGGGCAGTGTGTTTCTCAACCTTCCTAATGCCAAGATGTATTTTCATTGTTACAAAGGGATCACGGTGCTCAAGGTGCTAGAAGGAGCTAGAAGGAGAGAGAATAAATTTCTATTGTTTTAATCCACTCAGTCTGTGGTAATTTATTATAGCAGACACAGTAAGCAAGCCTACTACAGACACATACACAAGCATACACACACGTGTGCAAACACATATTTATAGGGTTGGCTAACCTAGAGTTAAATAAAATGCCAGACTTCGTAAGAAATCAGAACTTATAAAACTGTCTCTGGATGCTGAAAATAATAGTTTCCCCTAACATCCTTCAGTAGGCTGATGGGTACGTGGGAGTGTGGTGTGTGCTATTTATTTAACTACTATGGCTCATGTGTCTCCTATCTGACAAACCCAGTACCAAGTGCTAGATAAGAACACAGAGATGAATAAATGAATCCTGATTCTCAGGGACTTCATAGGCCTACCGGGTAGGTAGATTCTTAGAAAATTAAATAGTGTCATGGAGTAAGCATGGAAATGAGCCTCATCTCAGAGACCGGTAAATATTGCCAAGAGCTCTTGAGACTCTTAGTTTTATTCCCCCTCCGGAACACAAATAGCAGATATTGTTCTACAGAATAGATTGTAGCAGAATGCACTGGCGTGCCTAATCTTGCTGGACTCCAACATAAAAATTAGTAAATAACAAACTTTAATTGTGTGTGTTCTAATAATATGTAAGCTCCTAATATCAGCAGTCTCAGGAGAAGCTTGAGTCTTAGGCCATGTTCACCTCTTACCCCACTCACCAACTCTATCCCTTTTTCTCCCTCTCTGAAAGGGCCAGGCATGGGTGGTTCATTCACACTGTAATTCCAGCACATTGGGCGGCTGAGGCAGGAGGATCACTGGGTCCCAGGAGTTCAAGGCTGCAGCAAGCTCTGATTGTATCACTGTACTCTAGCCTACGTGACAGAGTAAAACTCTGTCTTTAAAAAGAAAAAAAGAAAAGAAAGCATATAAAAATATGAGTGAAAGTCAAGTTTTTGTAGAGAAACTTGGACACTAGTTTTTATCTTATTAAATTACTTTGCAAACTTCAGTATTTTACTGAATGATACTGATGATACAATGAATGATGATACTGCTATCAAATAATACATTTTGCATGTTTGTATGAACAATGGGAAAATGTTGAAGGGCTTTACATGGGAAAAATCCCTTACAAGGATTATTCTGGTGTCATTTGGATGCTCATTCAGAGCATAAAAAGTTTGGAATTAGTCAACGTGTAGAAGCTGTGGGGTTATAATAAAGGAGAAGAACGGCCTCTAGCCAAAACCAGGTTCATGGAAATGTAGGTGTAGGGAATGAGTGGGAAATATTTTAAGGTGAGATTTCCAGGATTAGTAACTAAACATGGGATATTAGGAAGATAGAAACATTAGGGGGTTCTGAGTTTACTGGGTTGGGTAGGCTAATGCCTTTATCAGAGATAAGAACACAGATGGGAAAATAGGTTGCTGGTGGGCATATTAGGCAGCAGGCCAGTTAGGTGGTGGTAACAACTCCAAAATGTTAGTGGTTTAAAGCAGGAAAAGTTTATTGCTCATGTATGCAGAGTGTTTATCACAAGTTGGCTGGGGTAGGGGACTCTGCCCTCCCTCACTGTGGTCCTCAAGTCTACAGACTCAGGTGTGTGCTTGTCCAGTTAATGCAGCAAGACAGAGAGTATGGCAGGAGATACCCTCCCCCTTAAAGCCTCTGCCTGGAGGTGATGCATCTTGTGTCCCTCTCACATGCCATTGTCAGTGGCGAGTCCCGTGGTCACACCTGACTTTCAAGAGTTGTGCCGGGAGCATGACTCCAGTGACTGTTATGGAAGTACATGTGGGGATGCAGCGTGATCACTTGTGGATATGTCAAGATATTGAAGAGTTGACCATCTTGGGTTTGCATCTTGAGAGAGTTCAGGGCTAGAGAAAAATGGGGAGATTTCAATGCAATGGTCGTAAATCAAGCTGTGCGGTGAATAACATTGATCAGGAGGGAACAGAGCCAGTGTTGAGGATGGTAAAAGATGAAGGTTAATAGTTTGTGGTTACAAATGTTCTAACCCCTAAACTGAATTTTTTTTTTTTATGTGAGGTGTTCGTTGTAATTTTTAAGTAATTTTCCATAATGGTTGGCATAGGATTGAATTAATCACTTAAACAGGAGTCAGCTTTTGTAAGACTCCAACATTGCTGACTTGCATTTAGTAATTTAAAAGGTGCCCTCAGATTTTGCAGTAGGATTTCAGCCAATTTTCTGATCCAGCAGGGAAGGAAAAAATACTGCAAAGGGTAGCCATTGTAGTTTGAACAGATGATGGGTTATAAGTTGATTGATAGTAGGATTCTGAGTACTCAGAAAATTAGAATACCTTTAAAATTTTTGTGATTGGCCATGCCTCAGACAGGAAGTGATTAGCTTAACCTGGCTGTAATGATATTCTTTTTATAGCTCCAATTACTGGCAAAGGGAAGTAGTTAATAGCACTTTCCCCCAGTGGCTAGTGTTCAAACATAAGGAGACTTGGCGTTTTCTACTTTTCGTTCTCTTTAAGGATTATTATACTTTTGCCTGCCTGATGTCCATAGGGATCTACACTCAAATTACTCCCTTTTTAAACTTTTCATGAAGACATACATGATTATTCAAAATAAATTCTATTCCTTTCAAGATTTTCAAGGAAAATGAAAAACAAACAAACAAAAACAAAAACCTAACCTGGTTTGATGCATGTCTCCACTATCTCTTTGAAGGGAATTTTGAAAAAATTATGATACTAGTAATGATAAAAATGTTCATTCTGGTCTCCACAGTCAAGATGAATAGGTATTTACTGAACTTCTACTTTTTTACATTTTCTTTATTTGAGGCAAAGTCTTACTCTGTCGCCCTGGGTAGAGTGGCATGGCATCATAGCTAACAGCAACCTCAAACTCTTGGGCTCAAGTGATCCTCATGCTTCAGCTTCCCAAGTAGCTGGGAGCACAGACACCTGACATAATGCCCAGACAATTTTCCTATTTTTAGTGGAGATGGGGTCTTACTCTTGCTCAGGCTGGTCTCAAACTCCTGAGCTCCAACAGTCCACCCACTTTGGCCTCCCGCAGGGCTAGAATTACGGTGTGAGCCACTGTGTGAGCCACTGTGCCCGACTTGAACTTCTACTTTTTGAGAGCACTATACTAGTGGTTCTCAACCTTCCTAATGTCGCCATGTATTTTCATTGTTACAAAGGGGTGGAGACCCATGGGTTGAGAACTACTGCACTATACTGTCAGTGATTAAAAACTTAAATAGAAGGAAGCTATAGCTCTTGCTGCTTTGATGCAGGCATGGAAAACTGTCAAAAGCATTAAAAGTAACTGTTCCGTATTCCCTAAACAAGTAAAGCCATTGGTGTTTTCTCCTGGGTTATCATTATAGTTAATGTTTATTGAGAACTAATGATGCTGGCTGTTGTACAGCACTTGGTAAACATTGTCTCATTTACCTCTCACAATAGGTCTTTGACATAAGGAATAATTTGCTCAAGGTCACCCAGCTGAAAAGTGGCAAAGCCAGCAGTGGAGGAAGTTCTAGAGCCCTCACCTTGAACTCCAGCCTGGCTCTCCTGATTCTCACTCACACCAAGGTGCAAGTTTTTCCCACTCATATTGCACTTTAGAGCATCTTTTGTCCATCGTCTTTATTAAAAATTGAACCCCTGCAGGCAAAAATGCTGAGGATAGGCCAGATCCCGCTAACTGAAGTAAAAGGAACTATGAGGGCCCCACAGAACTGTGCATAGAGGATGGGAACTAACTGCTCTTCAGGGATTGCTAACTGAGGTGGGATTTCCATTTTAAATGTTTGTTACCTTCTGACCCCAGTCTCCCCAGCATGAAGGACTTGGGGTGGAAGATGACATGTAGCAAAATAACTTTTTATTTTTCTTTCTTGCCTCTTAAAATGCTTGTCCCCCAAAATGTGATATTTCTACACAGTATATACACATATGTATAAATGCGTGTGTACAGTAAGATCTTTCACTTTCCTTGGGTGGAACCTGAAGAAACTCCAGCCTTCTTTCCAGAGAGCCTCTGCTTCTGACATTTATCTGCCACAGCACCCATACTCATGGTCAAATCCTGCCCCTTAGCTAGGAGTAGTGTATTTTATGAGTAAGAGAGCAAACTTGATGGAAACTAAATACAAACTGGAGAGGTGCCATCATAAGTGACAAGTGAGAACAAAAGAGGCACGATCACGGCAGTGGTCACACGTAGGTCACATATGGGCTCCAAAATCAACAGACGGTCCTCCTCCCCTTCAACTCTGAGCTGGACTCAGACTTTTGGCTGGATTCGGACTCTCAGCTGGACTCAGACTCTCAGCTGGGCTCGGACTCTCTACTAGACTCGGACTCTCCGCTGGACTCAGACTCTGAGCTAGACTCTGACTCTCAGCTGGACTCAGACTCTCAGCTGGACTCGGACTCAAAGCTGGATTCAGACCCTGAGCTAGACTTGGACCCTGAACTAGACTCAGATCCTGAGCTAGACTCCGACTCTGAGCTAGACTCCGACCCTGAGCTAGACTCCAACTCTGAGCTAGACTTGGACTCAGAGATAGACTCAGACCCTAAGCTTGAGTGTCCTGATACGGCGGGGTTCTTGGATACCACCTCAGTGTGGGACAGTCATTGGGTAGCAAAGTGTAATCGCGGGTGATGTTAGGAATGGAAAGGTGCGCCCCATTTATTTTATTTTATTGTTAAAAGTTTCTGTTTACTAGATAGCACTCAACAGGCAGTGATTTTATTGTTGAGGGAGTTGGGGAGGTGGCCGTGCCCTAGGGTAGGAAGCCTTCTCGAAAACGGAAATATGTGGTATTCACGTAATCTGGTTTTGCTTTGAGTGCTCCACCACCAAATAGCAATGAGTTATCCTCAGCAAGGCATTGGCAGACTGCAGCCCGTGGCCCAGATCTGGCCCCCTGCCTGTTTAATTTTTGCTAGAACAGCACACTTGTTTGTTCGCATCTGTTTGTGGTTGCTTTTGCACTATAATGAAAAGATGTGATAGAGATTGTGTAGCCCACAGAGCCTAAAATCTTTACTATCTGGCACTTGACAAGAAAAGTTCACCAACCCTTGTCCTAAGCCATCTGTTCTTACTCAGTTTTCTTGGAAACCAGTGTTGTTCATTTGCATAGATGAAAATAAAGATGTCTGTAAATTCTGTAAGATGAATGTGAATGTAGATCGATCTTATATGCACTCATTTAGTAGTGGTTTGGTAATGATATGTGTGTCTCTTTGAAAATGGAGCAAGAGAGATCCCAAAATAAACCCCTTCAGAAATACCCTATACCAATTCTTTATTATCCGTGTCCACATTATTTATATGTGAAATGGCATAATTTTCATACCACGCCAAATTCTCCGTGCTCTCTCACAGTATACTTAGCCGATACAAACTAAATTATTTCATTATGACACTAAATAAAATAGAAGCAGGAAGGCAAAATCACCCCAGTGAAAACAATGAATTTCAACAATGTGCGCTTGTAAGTTATGTGGTTTCCTGGGTCATCCATAGTCCATCCTTTCATTAATGTGACCAGAACTCGGAAATAACAGTTTTGTGAACATGCCTGTGATGTGTAAAGCAGATGGGGAAATACAAGGTCCCTACCCTCAAGAAATTTAAAAATTTTTTACTTTATCTTTTAATACTGTAGTTGCACCATTTTTTTTTTCAACTTTTCCAGTAGATATGGAATGTTTAAGAAGGAGAGCTGGGTGGCGCCTGTGGCTCATCGAGTAAGGCGCCGACCCCATATACCGAAGGTGGCGGGTTCAAACCCGGCCTGGGCCAAACTGCAAAAAAACAGAAAAATAGCTGGGCGTTGTTGCAGGCGCCTATAATCCCAGCTACTCGGGCGGCTGAGGCAAGTGAAACGCCTAAGCCCAGGAGATGGAGGTTGCTGTGAGCTGTGATGCTATGGCACTCTACTGAGGGCGATAAAGTGAGACTCTGTCTCTACAAAAAAAAAAAAAAAAGGAGAGCTGAATTGATACTAATCCTAACTGTTCATTACTTGTTGCTTTCCTGTAAAACAAATATAGTTTTCCAGACTTCACCACTACATTGATGTGATGTGATAAGAAAGGAAAATGTTTAGTATGACTATATTTCTTCTTTTAAAAGACTTACTCTTCTATAAAATCAAGGATATTTATTTGTAATGTGGAGTGAAGGAGTGTATACCAGTAGGACTGTGACTTAGAAATTTATGTAATGAATGGTTTTTATTTAATAAGCTTTTAAATATGCAACAGTAAAATTCAAAAAGAGAATTTAGTTGAATGTCTTGATATACAGATGAGTTAACTGATTTCTTATTAAAGCTACATATATATTAAATTTCAACCAGAAAAAAAAAGTCTTAAATTTAGTAATAAATATCTTATTCAGAGATTCTTTGGCTTAAAGCATGGTGGAATAATTTGTGTAGTAAATGTAGATGAATTATCAGATTTCCACTTCCATTTTCATTTCATATGACACTAAATAATATAGAATCAGGAAAGCAAAATCACCTTTTGTGTTACCAGTGATAACATAATAAATTTCAACAATGTGCAGTTCTAAGTTATGTGGTGTTCTAAGCTGTAATTTACATTACAGCTTCCTGCTGAATGTAAATTAGATGATGACTGTTGCCGTGAAACAGTTGTAACTGCTGTTTATGGGAGCTTGTAATAAGAACAGTGTATATAGTTTTAAAAACAGCAAAGATGCATGTAATTAGAGTTCTCTGTGTATACAGGACAATCAAGGCCATTGATGGCTTATGGAGTTGAGCCTGCTGGGGTGATGTAGACAGTAAATGCCCTTAATAAGACACTGCTGCCCAGTTACTGCGTATAGAGGTTATGCCTGATAACACTCACCAGGGCAGCATTTTTCTGTTCTCATTCAGCCCTCACAGAGTTTCATGAATCCGTTGTCCCAAAAATTTAACTCCTACATTTACTTACCTAGAATAACCACAGGATTTACAAGGGGATTTGAGAAAAAGTGCAGTGGAAGCAATAATAGTCAGCTCAAGAAGTCTTGGACAAGGTATGTTCCTTGGTCCACAATATATTGCAAAATATGAAATAAACACTAGTATTTCTTTGGTCTCTTCCTGTGTTTTGTTTTTTTGGGAATTCATTCTTTTGATCCCAAGTAACATACGGATTTCAGTCCCAATTCTCTCGTCTCTGTGTGTGAACTTGGGAAATTAAGAAACTTTTCTAAATTTCTTTCTTTATATTGAGGATCCCAATATCCTGATTTCCCCAAGATAGTCCCAGTTTGCGTATTTTGTGCCTTGTTTTTTTTTGGTTCGTGCAATATGGCATGTGGACATTCTGTTTACAGGTGAAGTGAAGATACCTTCTTTCTTGTCTTGTGATGATTTAATGAAATAACATGAAAATCAACAGTGTGATTCTTTTGGTTTACAAAAATAAAATTTTTATTAGAGCAAATAACTTGATAATGATAGAATAGTGAATAATTTTCTCGTTACTGTATATATTATTTATGTATATGCACAAATCAAAAAAACATCTATATGTTGTGGGGGTGTTGCTGTCTGAGAAGTGGAGAGAATATTTTGGTGGTTGTTCACTGTGTTGGTAATCAACGCTCCCTGTATTTTGAAAGGACTAATTTACTACTGTATGTATGTCATTAGAGATTTCT
The DNA here is from genome assembly GCA_963574655.1 of Perodicticus potto. Taxonomy (NCBI): domain Eukaryota; kingdom Metazoa; phylum Chordata; class Mammalia; order Primates; family Lorisidae; genus Perodicticus; species Perodicticus potto. Next base: position 14,660 of record CAUYRH010058015.1, read on the forward strand.
GCTGCTCAGCTCTGTGTGTCATTGTTTCAGTGTCCCCATCTGTTATTTGAATTAATTTGAGAGCCTTGGTTCCCTTGTAGCAAAGCATCTTGTAAAATTAAGAGTATTTCTGTTGATGAATAACATGCGTTTTATTTCAGTGTTACATTTCCTAGAATAACATCCTTCTGCTCCTGAAATAGTAATTTGAGATAGTAATTTCTATCATGCTGCCATTGCCTTAACTTTTTTTTTTTTGCTAGAGAAATGAATTTGGTTTATTACCATGTGGCTTGATTTGGGGATTATTATTATTATTATGTGTGCTAAATAAAGGTTAATGATTTACTATAGGGACTTTCAATTTTTAGGGAGGTGAAAATTTGATATTTATTTTAGATGATAATTGAGCATTTAGATTCCTACAAAGCAAACTTAACTATGTTTACACATAGAACTTTGACTGTTTGAACTGGGAGTTAAGTTTAGCTTCAGTCATTCAGTTTGATTTAGTCATTTTTCATCAGATTTCTCACTTATATTTAAAGACAAGAAACTATTAATTCATGAAATCTTTTGACAAGACTTTTTATTTATGCCATTCATTTTCCTCTCTCTTTTCTCTTTTTCAAATATGAATCAGGCTTGGGGAGTGTATACCCCATTGGAGGAGCAAACTGCTGTCAAGCTTTTCTGATGAACATTTATGCTACTTAGGAATAATTTCTTCCCTTTTTTTTTTGAGATGGAGTAAAGTGCCCTGGCATTATCATAGCTCACAGCAACCTCAAACTCTTGGGCTCAAGCAGTCCTCTTTCCTCAGCTTTCCAAAGTGAGGGAACCACCACACCTGATAGAAATTATTTTATATTCATGAAAGACGCTCCGGTGATAGTTCTTTGGCTACCTATCTTTTAAAAATTCTGTAATTCATCCTTTTTAACAAATGTGTATGTATTTTCCCGTGTGCGTCATTAGTCTTTGTAGATGGTGATGGCTTCTCCAAAATGAGGAATCAAAGAGTTGGTTTGTGATGGGTTTTGGAAGAATATGAGGATGAGGTCAGGAGCTGGACATACATATTTGAGTGTGAGTTAGTTGGTAGACAGTCCAGGTTGGGCACTTGTCCCTCCTGGCCACCTGAGCACATCCATGGCACAGGCATTCTGGGGTCTCAGATGAGCAGCAGATCCAGACTGATGGTGGAAGTGTTGCCTCTGCTGAGTCTGGGAGGACAGCAGGAATTATCCAGCTACAGAGGGCCTGCTGTGTTTTCCTTTCTCTCTTAAACACCTCTGTTAGGCTTTGAATGTCATGCACTTTTAAATGTTTGTGCCATAAGAACATACACATTAAGAATCTTTTGAGCCAGCCCATCTGAAGAGAGGGATATAGAGAGTTTGTGCCTTGCCTGGCTCTAGGGTGATTTATTAGGGCAGGTGGGAAGGAATTGGAGTGGTACCTGGTGCTGTTGGATATTGGAGATTCCCAGGGATGACTTGGTCCAGCTGGTTTTATCATGATCCCTTTGGTTTCTGGAAGTATATCCCTTCTGTGATGACTGTACTCAAACTAAAATAGAGTGTTTAGTTGCTGTGGACTCCCACGTATGTAATGGAGTTGTTGCTGTGTTTGATATTTGGCATGATCATAGAATCACCTCATTGGAACCAAAGAAGGCCTTTTGTCCTAGCACACAAGCTAAGCAGGTGATGTGTAGAAACTAAGACTCAGATAGCCACTGGCATTTAGTATTCCTGGGGACAAAGGCAGAGTGACTTGAGATTCCTAATTCTGAGCCCAGTGCTGTTTGCATATAGTAATAATTTTTAAAAATGTTATTAACAGCTTTATTGAGGAGTAATTCACATACTATAAAATTCACTCTTTTAAAGTGTACAAGTCAGTGGTTTTTAGTGTATTCATAGAGTTATATAACCATCACTCTTTTTAATTCCAGAAGATTTTTATCACTAGGGAAAGAAACCTTATACCCATTAGCAGTCAGTCCTCATTACCCCTCTTCCTACTGCTTGACAACCATCAAATTATTTTTTTGTCTATGGATTTGCCTGTCTGGACATTTTGTATAAATGGAGTCGCAATATGTGACCTTTTATTACTGACTTATGTCACTCAGCTTACTGTTTCCCAGGTTCATCGTGCTGTTGCATTTATTAGCACTTTATTCCTTTTCATGGCTGAATAGTACATACTAAGATCCACCACATTTTGTTTATTTATTCGCCTGTTGGTGAGTATTTGGGCTGTTTCCACTTTGGGCTGGTAATGAACACTGCTGACGTGAACATTTGAGTATGAGTTATTATGTTGGATGTCTGTTTTCATTTCTCTTGGGCATATACCTGGGAGTGAAATTGCAGGGTCATATGGTAACTCTATGTTTAATTGTTTGAGGAATCGTCAAACCATTTTCCAGAATGTCTGCAGCATTTTATATTTCCACGGCAAGGCAGAAGAGTCTGATTTCTGCACATCCTCATTCTCTCTTTTTGATGAGAGTCATCCCAGCAAGGTTTGAATTGCATTTTCCTGATGACTAGTGGTGTAGAGAATCTTCTCCGGTGCTTGTTGCTGTTTGTTTTTCTTTTTTTGAAAAATGTTTATTCATGTTCTTTGCCAATTTTTTTAATTGGGTTATTTATCTTTTTTATTGTTGAATTTTAAGAGTTCTTTGTGTATTCTGGATACAAGCACTTTATCAGATAAATGTTTTGCAGATTTTTTTTTCATTATGGGGGTTATCTTTTCACTTCCTTGATGGTATCCTTAAAGCACAAAAATTTTTAATTTTAACAAAATCCAATTTATTTTTTTTGCTTTTAGCATTGTAGATAAGAAATCATTGCCAAATCCAAAGTCACAAAGATTTACTGCTAGGTTTTTCTTCCAAGAGTTTTATAGTTTTATAGCTCTTAGATTGGCGTGTTTGATCCATTTTGAGTTCGATGATTGAATAGATTGCTTTTTAATGTTGAGTTAGCTGTGTTGTTTTATCTTTAGAATATTTCTGGTAGTTTTAGTTCAAGAAATTATATGAAAACTTTTAAGAAAAAAACATTTTTCACTCACTTCTGTGTTATGTTTGGTCATTTGAGGAAACCTACTTACAGGCATAGAGTTATTAATTTTAATTTTTTTAACCTAATGCAGTTGTGAGTTGAAGAATACACATGTTCTCTTTTACAGTGGCAAATACAAGGCACTGTGGTACTGAAGCTCTTGCTCTGTTAACCTGAACAGTTGGTCTCTGTTCTAGAACAATATCCTCATTTTCTGAGAACATTTGTTTGGGATCTTTCAATGAAAGCATCTCTCTTCCCATCAGCCTCTTATCTGTACAATGAACAAAGCTTCTGAGTCGAGGGCAGAAGTTAAGACATGCAGGTGACTTGGAAACTGCCATATCCCATATGTTGTGAGTGCTGAAAATTATCATCCATAACAAAGTTGGATTTGGGCAGCTTCACAGTCTGTTCTCTTCCTCAAATAATATACTATAAAGTTTTATTATAAAGTCATGTACTTAAAAAAATTCTGATTAAAACAGCATGTTTTCCCTCATTCATTAATATGCTTAGTTCAGCATTTGCTGACACTGCTTTTTTTTTTTTTTTTTGTAAATAGCGTATTTTAAATGTAAGGGTGTCAGGGTCTCATAAAACATACTTCATATTTCAAAGAAATTCTGCTACCCTGAAGTATCACATATTTAGTAAAAACCTGAAGTGGAATTTTTGCATTGAATTCACATAAATTGTGTTCTAAGCTTTGGTTATCATTTTGGTATAGCTTTTCAGATTGTTAAAAAAATTGTTTTATTATACATAGCTGAGTTTTATGCTTTATGGTAAGATAAAAATTGAGAATTACTTGATAAATGCTGCCATAGTTATGATATAAAGGGTAATGGACTTTATGTAAAGCCATAAAATAGTTTACTTAGCAGTGTTAAATAAAATAACAGATTTTCAGTATAATTGTTACTTTAAATGATAGATTAGTGATGATTTTCTTGTGGTTAGTACTTTAGTATTTGGCAAAGCTGCTTCTAGCACTTCAAAGGTTTTTTCTGTTAAAAAAAAAAAAAAAAAAAAAACAACAACTATGATTTGCACCTGCCCTGAATACGGAAAGTAGCAGCTTTCACCCACTAGGTTTGCCTTCTGGGTCTAGCTGTGAGTTGCTGCAAGTTCTGTTACTGTGACTTTCCAGGGACTGGGAAGGTTGCACCAGGGACAGGAAGTTTGCTGTATTTTGGAGTGCAAGGAAAAATATTGGCACATTATTTCTCCAGATGACTTTTAGAACACTTTTCTTTCTGTGTGGGGTTGGATGGGTGAATTGTACGTGGAGAGATTTGCCCTGTGGGTTGGATTGTGGTCCGAAGAAGGAGTCTTTTCAAAATTGGATCTGATTACAGAAACAGGAGAGTAAAGCTACAGTAGGGGCTGCTTTTGTTTCTGTGATATAAAGAAAGGCTACTATAAGTTTAAAAAATGCTTGTGTCTGGATGAGCAGTCATTAGAGAACCAGGCATGGGAGAAGATTGAGTCATGTGTTAGAAGCTGTCTTCTTGATTGTTGACGATTAGAAGTAGCTCACATTTATTGGTATTTACCCTGTGTCGAGCAGCGTGCTTTCTTCAGATGGATTACGTAGCTCTCTAGCTGCAGCTGAGTCAAGTATGGTTGCTGTCCACGTTTTACTAGGGAGAATGCTAGCGGTCGTCCTTGGAGTTGGCTACCAGTCCACACAGAACCCAAATTCTTACGTGAATTTTGGAAAAAGTTTTCTTAGTTAAAATGCATACTGTTTTCCATGTCTTTAAACGCATATTGTCTGAGAACTTGTGTCTGAACCTCCAGGCTTTCTTAGAGAGAGTGTTTTGCACTCAAAAGAAAACAGGAACTGGAGTCCTGACATCCCTATCATTTCTGAGGCAACTGCTAGTGAATACTAATAACATTAGTATCATAGTAGTCTGTAAGAGGCATATATATATGTATGTGTATGTGTGTGTGTGTATGCAGAGAAAGAGAGAGAGCTAAGAAAGAAAGAAAATAAGCTGCATAAACTCTAATGGTGCTTTTTGTCACGTAAAATTTTATTTTACACATGTTAAGTTCTTTGAGACTTACAACATAGATTTTCAGTCTTGGGCTCACACAGACAAGAATTTATATGCAAAATTAATTGAGGTGTTTCTGAGAGTTTACATTCACGCAGATCTCTTCTGTGTTACGTTTCCATGTCCTGAAGATGCTCCTGTGTTTCCACAGAGTCTGGTCCTCTGTGCCATCAAGAGCCTTGTTGGACAGCATTTCTTAGGGATGTCCCTGTTGTCTCCAGGCTTTTCCTCCGAGCTGCTGACACCTTTCCACTAGTTCTGATGTGTGCGCACGGGCAATGAAGGTGCATTGCACCTGCCACCCGGTCAGCCATGACTGTAAGACACTTTCCGGTTTTGAAGATTCATTCATTTGAGATTCAAAACCTAGAGTTGTGATTTTAGAGGCAGATCAAAAGCCCAGGTTTCTGAACTTCATCGCCTTTAATGAGGCTCATCACTACATTTGCTAAATATGCTTGTGTTAATTATTAGTAATGATAACAGAGTACAGGCAGCATGAGCAGGCCTGGCTGGTTAATTCTCTCTTAAGAATTTGAACAAGAAAATATCAACAGTCCTGGGATCTGAAGTGAAAATATGATGTCAAGAAGTGCCAAAACCCATTACAGCCGTGTGGAAGCCGTGTTATCTTCATCAAAGTCGCTTCTCTGTACCTCATGTTCTTCAATTAAAAAAATTAAGGAAGATAGTTTCTACTTTACATTTTTTTTTAATTTAACCAGTTCTTATCTGTGGAGCCTTTAAAAACATTGCTTGGATATACTGATAAGAGCTACATGGGTCTGTATGAAAGTTTAGAGATACACAAAAATCAAGAAATGTAAAATCCACGTGGATGGAAACAAATGAAGACCTCCCAGCAATACCCATGAGCCAGGCAAGTTGAAACTGGCACTGGTAAATCGGAAAGGACCTGTCCACTCTGTTTCTCGGCAATGAAATAATGGACTATAGGACACAGTCTGTCTCAAAACTTTTGTAGTGACCCACGTATTTTTTAATTAACACAAATAAGTGAATGCTATCATCGTAGGGAAAAAAGAATGGGCAGAGGAGGCCAGCCCGGGAGACAGGAGGACGGAGATGTGCAGAAACTGAGCCAGACACCCCCGCTGGCCAGGAGGGACTCTGAGGCAGAGATTTGGTTTCTCCAGCTGCCTCCTTTCTTACTGCAGGAGCCTAACACTGGGATGAGAAATGGGCAGTAGGAGGCAGGGCTTGTACATTCATTTACCTAGAATTTTCTCTTGAGTGTAAATAAAGGTTATTAGTGTGTGAGTGAGTGTGTGTGTCAGAAAGGAGTTTGGTTACTGGTGGAGTCTCTGAGGGAGTGGTTGGGAATGACGGATGCCAAGTCTCCACCACCACCATTGCCTCACTCGCTGTGTCAAACACTGACCTCTAGTATTCTTACCGCCAAATAACCCAAATTTAAAAAAATTTTTGTTTTCTTGGTCACTCTGTTACTTTCCAGCAAAACCATTACCACTGCTTCCTCAGTATCCTTTGGTCCTGAAATAACCAAGGTAAGGCCCAACTTGCAGGTTTGTAAATCTGCTAGGCCTTCTTCAGTTGGAGAACTTTTTTTTTTTTTTGTAGAGACAGAGTCTGAATTGGAGAGCTTTTATAGGACAGGAAAAACCTCCTAAAGCATCACCTTATCATAAGTAAATTGACTTAAGCTTCACAGGAACTTTCTCCTTACGGAAGTTTGCCTGCTCTGGGCTCTTGATCTGTGAGCCAACTCTATGCTTATCTGATGTCGGCCTGAGCTTAAAACCAAGACTCTGATTTTCACATAATTCTGTGTTTTCTTTTTCTTCCATATTCTTTTGGGAAAGGAGTCTGCTCCTTTCTCTTCTCTGTAATTCCTCATATTAAATAACTGAAGTTGTGACCATAGAGTGAAGAAAGTGGGTCTTAGAATTCTGTTGACCTTCTTAACAGAGCCTTGCAAGGAAAGAAAAACTTCAGCTTCAGTGTCTGTCCTGAGGGTCCTCCCTGCAATCATGGTGTTTAATAAGCTCATAGTCTTGAAATAATAGTTATCAGCTTAATAAAGGCAATGATAGTTGGGTGCAATTTGAGCAGGTATGTGAGACTGAGGATCATTTGGGGGGCTTTTTCAAACAGTATTCCTCTTTCCTACACACATTGGTGTCCTTAGTGAAGTGAACCACCTTGATTGTGGTTGTGGGGTGGGGAGATAAATTTAAGCAGTGATGCTTCTATTCCCAGCCCTTCCCATCTTCTTCCAATCCCTGAAGCTCTAAGTTTGGAGGGCACCATACCTCCAAATTAGTTGTCAGAAGAGGCTAAATACTTAACCTCTGGTACAATTTTCTTAAAATGTTTATTGGCAGTTACATACAGCCTGAAAGCAGTCTTGGAAAGTAGTATTACAGTTTTCATTTTACAGAAAAGAAAACTGAGATTCAGCAGTTAGGTAATTGCCTAAAGATGGAAGCAGAAGATAAGGTTCCATTATGAACTTAAAATCATCAGAAGTTTCTTGTTTTAGCATTTACGTGTAATCCTCAGGATGAAGATTTGGCAGGTGTTTGTTCTTGACCTTCCTTTGTCTCTGGGTGTGGAAAGTGGAGGGCTGTGGTTGTCTCTAGACTTTCCTCCTCAGGGTGCTCACAGCTGTGGGGGAACCAGTCCTTTTGATAATGGGTTCAGCCCCTCTTGGGCAGAAGGCGCTGTATGGAGGAGCCTAGCTGTCACCACAGGAGCCAGGCAAGCAGCCAAGATGAGGAAAGTGTGAGGGCTTAGCAAGATCTATGCAGGGAAGTTCATGGATTGAAGCCATCTATTCACAGGGCTGATGGCTTGCATGGGAGCCTAGCTTTGGAGCAGAGCAAACAAACTTTCTCTGCCAGTAAAGCCTGTTTATTTTTGTCTATTATTTAGTAGCTTGATATATTGATATTCTTTGGTCCTGATACATCATGATATATAGGCCTCCTCCCTTCCTTATTATTATTTTTATTATTATTTTTTTTTTACTGAGAGTAGAAATGGCAGCTGAAGTTCATTCCTTTCCAAGTAAGAAAGATGGGATATGAGATGGAATGAAGCTACATGTTTACTTACCTTTCGGTCGGAGCAGTAATATGTTCAATAAATTGTTTTTACCCTACACTTTGATAATGCTGAGTTTTGGTTATTTTGAACCTTTGGATGTTAATTTACCATTAAAAAGAGACCAGCTCCACCCTTTTTTAGGTGGAACTGTCAGGGAAGTCATAAACACTGTTGAAAGGCAAAGTTATTTTGCCTGGTTTAAGAATTTGGAGAGCACAGGAACAGAGTAAAAGTGCAGGTCTAAATAATATCAAACAGAAACATTCTTTAAAATTTCCATTTTAAACCCATTTGCATCAGATTTTGAGAAGCAAGTAGAGAAAGTGACTGTAGCGTGATTCTCTCTTCCATTGTCTTGTTTCTGAGCACCCCATAGGTTGCTGTCTGTAGTAAATCTGTCCCCGCATCTGGAGGTGGAACAGCTTTGACCTTCTCAGTGTGATAGCTTCTTTCAGGATTTAATCTTGATCTTCCATGTCGATCATCCCCGGTGCTCATTTTCTTCTTTGTCTCTAACTCAGCTAGAAAGTCCAGGATCTCTGGTCGGGGAGCTCTAGACATTGACGAGCTTGGGACAACCCTGAAAATGATTACAGATTGTCATCTGTCTTCTCCTTTTATCTTTATATTGTAGAACTAATTTCAGTCACAGTTTTTAAAATTCATTTACAAACTTTTCTCATTCATCTCTTGCTCAAGCATGCAGTGCAGTATAATATGGTGGGCTCTCAGAACTTTGGAGTTGAAAGGAAGTGCTGAGAGAATCCCATCCCGACCCCAACCCTACCTTTCCTGTGACCGTGATGGAGGCCTCAGCCATAGGAGGCAGGCGTGAGAGCTGGTACCCTCTTCTCACGGTCACCGCCGAGCAGCAGTTGAAATGCAGCTGTGACCACGTCTGTTGGCTCTGTCTGGTGCTATTGTCACTGTAACATGTGGCTTTGATTGGGTATACTTGTGTGTTGCTCAGCTCTTACTTTTATCATTTCAATGATTGTGTATCATTGGTAAAGGTTTAACTCCAGGTGTGAATTGAAGAGCCCATATAAAACGCTCACTGGGTACAGATGCTGGACTGAGAGCTGTATGTGTAATGCCTCATTTATTTCCATGATAATCTTTAAAGTAGGTTTTACATCCATTGGCTCGGAAGCTAAGGAAAGATATCAGAAGTAGTACAGAAAGGGGCTGGGATTTGAAAATGTTTCTGTGTCTTCAAAATGTCTGCTTTTGTATTATCTCCCTGGTACTTACATAGTCAGGATAAATCACCTTCTCCCATTTGAAATTTTGTCTGTTTTAAATTTAAAAACATCTAATCAGAATAATGAGTTTTCCTTAAAATATTATCCTGCTTTAATTTAAAAATTAAAGGGACACTGTTGGTATAAATAGGGCAATGCATTTAAACATTCCCAATAATGATGCTGTTTAAACTTAACAAAAAGTCACATCTAACAAAATCTCAAAACTCCATATGCTGGCGTGGATGTGGAGAGAAAGGAACACTTTTTCACCGCTGGTGGGACTGCAAACTAATACAACCTTTTTGGAAGGAATTATGGAGAATCCTCAAAGAACTCACGCTGTACCTCCCATTTGATCCTGCAATCCCATTACTTGGTATCTACCCAGAAGGAAAAAAAATCCTTTGACCATAAGGACACTTGCACTAGACTGTTCATTGCAGCTCAATTTACAATTGACAAAATGTGGAAACAGCCTAAATGCCCACCAACCCAGGAATGAATTAACAAGCTGTGGTGTATGTATACCATGGAATACTGTTCAGCCATTAAAAAAGATGTAGACTTTACATCCTTTGTATTAACCTGGATGGAAGTGGAATACATTATCCTTAGTAAAGCATCACAAAAATGGAGAAGCATGAATTCTATGTACTCAATTTTGATATGATGACAATTAATGAGCTAGTACATGGTAGGTGGTCGGGGAAGGGGAGAGCAAAGAGAGGGAAGGAGGGAGGGGATGGGGGGTTTGGGTGTATGACATACCTTTTGGGGACAAGACACAATTTGTTCGGTAAGAGGGACTTTACCTAACAGATGCAATCAGTGTAACTTGGTTTCTTGTACCCTCGATGAATCCCCAACAATAAAAAAAGAAAAGAAAAAGTGACATCTGACTTTAGTTGCTTCATCATATTAATTAATCGTGTAAGGAAGACAATTGATATTCAGCTACAGAGGCTTTGCTGTTAATTTTGTAACCTTTCATTCAGAATTTAAGTTCTAACTTTTAAAGTATTTCCTTTAGGTTAGGAGAATATAGAAAAATATATTCTTTTCTTATTCTAATAGTTATTTTTCTTAGTTGTGAATAGTCCTTACAGGTTCTCTCTCTGTCTCAGTCTCTCTCTCTTACACACACACACACACACACACACACACACACACAGAGCTATGGTTGTTTCAGGAGAGTGATGCTGTGGCGGCTCTGGGCTCCATGTTGCTCTCCTGAACTTACTTGGCTTTCAGAGGTTCTCTGCCAACTGCTTTCCTATATGGGCTGTTCTGTGTTGCATTTCCTATATCCCTTTTCATCTGCTCCCAGCTGTAAAGTTCTTGAGTAGACAACACTAACCTAAAACTTCTATCATTTAGAAAATTAATTAGCTCTACTTTACTTTACACCATATTCTTTTTTCCCTTTTTGAGACAGAGTCTTGCTGTGTCATCCAGGCTGGAGTGCAGTGGCATCATCATAGCTCACTGCAGCATGAAATTCGTGGGCTCAAGCAATTCTCCTGCTTCAGCCTCCCAAGTAGCTGGGACTACAAGGGTGTGTCTCTACGCCTGGCTGATACTTCCATTTTTTTATAAAGATGGGGTCTTTTAAAGACCAGCTCTGGCTCAGGCTGGTCTTGAACTCCTGGCCTTAAGAAATCCTCCCTCCTTGGCCTCCCAAAGTGCTAGGATTATAGGTGTGAGCCACTGTCTGGTCCTAACACCATATTTGTTCTCATACTTTGATGTCTTTTACTCTTCCCCTTTGCCTCTGAAGTTTTGCCCTTTAAAGGAAAATTACTCTTTTTCCCATCAAATGCAATACACACAGAGAAAGAGACTTTGAATGTAGAATTCATATTGAAATTCACTTCTACTGCTTAACCAACCAGGACACCTTGGGTACCATTTTTTTTTTCCCTAAAACAGGTCTAGTATATCCCTTTCTCACAAGATAATAAGCTAAGATCACGTGTGAAAAGCACTTAAAGCTGTGCCTGGCACACTCTAGGAATTCAAACATGAATGCTTTTCACCTCTGTCTTTCTCTCCCTCTCAGGTTTCATGTGTGAAATGAGGTGTGGTAAATCTAAAGAGATTTCATGGGATTTTATATCTACAACAACATGTTTTTCCTCCTTAGATGTATTACTTTCCTCACATAACAACTTTTTAAAAAATTCCATGTCATCATTTTTTATTACTATCATTATAACTGTACTGATTTCTTCTGTTACTAAAAAACACCGATTATTGCTTACATAAACTTGCGTGGGATATCTTGCATATAGACCCATCATGTGTAATGCTTTGCAGACAAATATGATCCCGTATTTAGACAGCAGATTAATGTTAAAAAGAAAACTTCTGAAAAAAAATTAAAAAATGAAATCAAGAAAACTTCTGTTTTTAAAACTTTTTAATTTTGAAATAAGTTTAGGCTTACAGAAATTATTAAAATGCTAGAAAGATCCTCTATACTGTACTTTTAACCTGTCTTCCCCTATATACTACAGCATGTTTATCAAAGCCGTGAGGCTAACCTCGGTTCCTCACTATTAATTAAACCGTAGACTTCATTCGGACTCCGGGAGGTTTTCACTTGTGGGAATTCAGTCCAGTGTCTCCCATTGTATTCAGTTGTCTGTGTCCTTGGGCTTCCCTAATGTATGACAGTTCTCAGTCTTCCCCAGTCTTTCATGATCTTGACACTTTGAAGAATTCCATGTATTTTGTGGAATGGCCTCAGTTTGAATTTGTCTGAAGTTTTTTCTTTTTTCTTTTAATTTATTAAATCATAGCTGTGTACATTAGTGCAATCATGGGATACAGTGTGCAGGCTTCATGAAGTTTTCTCTTAATTTATTGAGGTTGTTGCAGAGGGGAGGGGGCTGCAGGAGTTCGTGATCTCAGTATGGCTCATTACCGGTCATATTAACCTTCATCCCATTCTAAAGCTACTCCTGCTTCCTTTGTAATTGGTACATACTTGGGGGGGGGGGGACTTGGATAATGCGCGTCTATCCTGGTTCTGTTTAAACCCGCTCATTGTAGCATTCATTGGTGGATCTTGCCTGCAGCAGTGTTACAGTGGTGTCTGGTGGTGATTTTCTATTTGCCTCATTCCTTCTGTATTTACTGATTGGAATTCCTCTGCAGGGCAGATTTATCTTATATTTATTTCTTTATTATCAATAACTTTTGTCAGTATGACTCATGGATGCTTATTTTATTCTTCGGCCTTATAATGCAGTATCATTCCTGTTTACTTTGTTGCTGCAATGATTCCAGCTTTGGTTATAGAAATTCTCGGTTTGGCTTCTGTGACTTTTAGTGTGTTTTCATCTTTCTTATTTTTTTTAATAACACTTTCATATTTTTTGATATACCACAAGATGCTCCTGACCTAGCCCTGGAGGGAATGGAGACTCGTTCTTTTAATAAAGATCTGAGTATTAGGGGTGCTTATTGCTGTTAGAACGTCTGTGCTGCTGGGCCTCCAGCACAGGGGTGGGAAATATATGTAGGTCTAGTAACAGATTCACACACACATCTGTATACATATTTCTGTATCCACCTATCTGCTTATGAACTTGGGAGTTCGTACTATATAATTCTGGTATTTACTTAAGGTTCATACTTTATATGAACCTCCTTTGCTTATTTATAACTTCTTTTGTCAACAGTCCTCCTTTGCTTATTTATAACTTCTTTTGTCAACAGTGAGAAACTGGGCTTTCATTAATCGAAAAACTGATTAATGATTTTTGGGTGGATCTATTTTTGGATTCATTCTTCTGTTATGTTGATCTTGTACTACTAAAATACAACACAGTCTTGATTACAGTTACTCTTAAATAGTGTGATTCTTTCTGATTCAAAATTGTTTTGATTCTTATAGCACCTTTGCTTTTCCCTATAAATATTAGAATCAGGTTTTCTATATCTATAAAAAAAAACATTGCCAGGAGTTTAATTGTAATCGCATTAAATCTATAAATCATTTTGGGGAGAATTGACATCTCAGCTATAATGAGCTCTCAATTCATGAAGATCCAATATCTCTTCATTTTGTTGCATTTTCGTTTGATTTCTTTCAAAGGTTTTCCCATTTTTAGCTTGTGCAGATTTTGTACAAGTTCTGTTAGATTTATATTTTTACTTTCTTCTTTTAACTGTTGTAAAATTGTACTATATTTAAAAATTTATTTCCGATTACTCATTGCTAATATATATGTGATTGACTTTTGTGCATTAACTTTATAGTCTTTAGCCTTGCTAGTCTTACTGGTTCTAGAAACTTTTAAAATAGACTTTTAAGGACTTTCTATGTAGATATTCACATTCTCTGTGAATAATAAGGAAATAAGGACAATTTTGTTTCTCCCTTTCCCGTCTATCTGCTTTTACTTATTTATTTGTTCATTTATTTATTTATTTCTAATATTAATGTTGAATAAGATTCAGTAAGAGTGTATAGACTTTCCTTGCTCTTGATTTTAGGGGGAAAAGATTATTTTTTCACCACAAAATATGATGTTGGCGGGGGGGGGATGTAGATGTCTTTATCAGATTAAAAGGTTTTTTTCTTTTCCTAGCTTGCTAAAAGTTTTTAACGTGAATGGGTATTGAATTTTGTGAAATGCTTTTTCTGCATCAGTGGATGTGATCATGTATGAGTTCTTTTTCTTTTTGATCCGTTAATGTGGTGGATTACATTAATTGATTTTCAGACATTGAGTCATTTCAGATATTGAATTCCTAGGATGAATTCCAGTTGGCATTTATATAATATTACACTTAACATTTTGTTGAGGATTTTTATTTTGGAGCTTATGAGGGATATTAATGCAGTTTTATTTTCCTATTCTGTCTTCTGATTTTGGTATCATGGCCTTATGAGTTAGGAAGTATTCCTTTCTCTTATATTTTCTACAGGAAACTACGGAATTATTTCTTCTTTAAATGTTTGGTAGAATTTGCCAATGAGACTACCTGGGCTTTAGGGTTTCTTTTTGGGGGTAAAGTTTTTTAACCACAAATTTAATTTCTGTGCTAGAAGACTATTCAAGTTATCTGTTCTTTTCTTCAGTGAGTTTGGTAGTTTGTGACTTTCAAGAAATTGGTCTATTTCATCTAAATTGTTAAATTTATATGTATAGAGTTATTCTTAGTATATACCCTGTTATCCTTGTCACATCTGTTGGATCCTATTATAGTGACACCCCCCCTTTTTCTAGTACAGGCAGTCCCCCTGTTACAAACAAGACAGGTTCTGTGGGTTCTTAAGTATTTGTATTTGTAAGTAAATTGGAATAGGTAATTTACCCATTACCTGTAATAGTTTTCATTCATAAATGCAAATTGTACATAAGTTGGATGTCTGTAACTCAGTTATTGCCTATATTGATAAGCTTCAGATTTGATTAATTTTTTTTCTATATTGTTTTGCTGTTTGGAACTTCATTGCTATCTGCTCGCATTTCTTACTTCTTTTTGAAGTTTTTGAAATTTGTGCTGTTCTTTCGTTCTGATTGCTTCGGGTTTGTTTTGCTCTTCTTTTTTTCAATTTCTTCAAGAGAAGTTTAGATTGTTGATTTTAGCCCTTTCAACTTTTATAACTCAAGCATTTAATGTTGTAAATTTCTTTCTAATCAGTGCTTTATTAGCATCCCACATATATTGAAAATCTCAAAAGACAGTGATATGATTTTTACTTTTAACTATCATACTTAAAGAAATTAAGGAAAGAAGAATAGCCTGTGATATTTACCCAGATATGAACAATTTCTGTTGCTTTTCCTTTATTCCTGACTTCCTCCTGGTCCTATTTTCCCCCGAAGCACTTTAGCATTTCTTGTAAAGCAGATTTCCTGACAGTAGATTTTTCTTTTAGTTTTTCTTCATCTGAGACCGTCTTTATATCCTTTTTATTTGTACAAAATATTTTCACTGAATGTAGAATTCTAGGTTGATAGTTCTTTTCTTTCAGGACTTGAAAAATGTTCCACTTTTCTCTGGCCTCCATGATTTCTCATGAAAAATCAGCAGTCATTTAAAACATTGTTTTCTGGTAGGGAGTGTGTTGTTTTAATCAGGCTGCTTTCAGGATTTTTTTCCTTTGGCTTCAGTGCTTGGCATCTTGATTGTGATGCCTGAAGGTATGGGTTTCTTTAGGTTCATCTTGTTTGGTATTTGGTGAAATTTTTGAATCTGTAAGTTTATATGTTCTACTAGATATCAAGAATTTTCAGCTATTGCTTCTTCATTTTTTTTTTTCTTCAGTACTGTCTTCCTTCTCTTCTACTTCTGGACTCTGATAGCATGAATATTCGACCTTTTAATATTGTCCCACATATCCTGAGGATCTGTTTATTCTTTTGCTTTTTCTCTGTTATTCATATTGTATAATTTCTATTGAATTACCTTGAGATTTCCTGATGTTCCGTCAGTATCAAATCTGAGCTCTGTGTGTACCACCCAGTAACCCATCTGGATCTTGGGCAGTGATCCACACTGTAGTTCACATCTTAGAGTGGCAGGTTACTTAAGGTCACTTCATGCATACACAGCTTGGAGGTGAGGCCAAGAGTTCATGTACAACTTTATGGGATTACTCTCTTGAGTTCCATCCACTCTGTGATCTTAACATTTTCTGGCTCCTTGGAACCCCCTTCCCAGTCTTTTGCCCCAAAAGGCAAAGTTTTAGTTTTCTTCTCATGGTATATTTCTGACAATTACATTTGCATCCAGGGCCAAGTGGCAAGAGGACAGAGAGACAAAGAAACAGTTATTTTTCCTGTACTTTTGGGATCACAACTTTATGGTCACAGAGGATTTTTCTCTGCAGGATTTTCAGGGCCTGCCCAGCTGTTGTCACTCAGAATGTTGTCCCATTCATTCTGTCCAGTCTGTTTCAGTGGAGTCACAGGGGGAGGTCTACTGTATCTTATCTGGCACCTGGGAAGAATTTTGGAGATGCTGTGGCTCTCCAGGCTGAGGCTATTTGTTCAACCCTGGTATATATAGAGAGAGAGTTTGTGAACCTGTACCCCGTGAGAAACAAATTGTAGCAATTAGAATACAATATTTATATACAGGTCTTTTTTCTTTAGCATTATAGCATCAAGTCAGAAACAGTATTTCCAAAGAATGGGCATGGTGACTCACATCTGTAACCCACCATGTGAACCACCAAACCCAGGAGTTGGAGGTTGCATTGAGTTGTCTTCACACCACCGCACTCCAGCCTGGGGACACCTGAGACCCTGTCTCCAAACAAACAACAAACCACCTATTTTTTTTTTTTTTTAAAAGAAACACTATTCCAATACGACTAGGGGCAGGTCCTGTCATACTTTCAGTGTATTTGTGTTTATCATTCATTTGTAATACAGTTAGTTTGGTAAGACAGCATTTTAAAGTTGGATTTCATATTTTTAAGATACCCTGAAATGCCAACGTGTTTTCTGGCTCTGACAACGTGTGATGTTGTTCTTCAGTGTTAATTGTTTCTTCTACCTACCACCCTTCGCGTGGACCCCCCTCCACAGTACCTGTTGTTTGTTTTCACGACAGTGCTATAGCAGAGTGATATGTGAACAATATTCCAGGACTCGACTGGGGGTTATGTCATGGCATCCTCCATAATATACTTGGGAATTGACAAAGACAAGACTTTTAATAAATTCATATACCAACCATTGTATTTTAGAGTTCAAATGAAATTACAGTACAGCGACATGGAGTTGGAAAACCAAATTGTTAACATATTATGTCCCTCCGTTTCATGTTACCGGATTGTCCACAGTAAACTGTGATTTCTGGTCTTTTTTTGAACCTCTTAACCAAACTTGGTAGTGTACAAAGTGGTCAGGTATTTATCTGGTTACGATCTTATGTACGTTCTCTAGGCCAATGGCAATTAAGATTAAAGAATGTCACTCCTCATCTGCAACAGGAAGGGGTGAGATGAAAAAGCTGTTCACTTTGAATTAAAGTTCACCTTTACTCGGATCAGTGCTTCTCATTAAGGAAATGTCTTTTATCAGCAAAGATTAAAACGTTGTAAGGGACTAACTGGAAACACTGCCAGCTCACTGAAGCACCTGTTTTTTTATTTAAGTCATATCTTCATGGCTTGAATAAAATTTAGAATTTGAAGGGATGTGTTATGGGGTTCAAAAATATCATGGAAGCTACATTCTGAATGGCCTGCAGCCTCTCCTTCAAGGTGACTGTGGCTACAGTTGAAGAGAGGATTTATTTTATTAGAAAAATTTAGGCTTGGTTTTTGAGTGTGGACAACAGTGATTCTGGGAAGTGGACATTATGATCCAGAATGCTGAAGTTATTTTTTAAACTATTTATATGTGATTCTCATGATAGAAATAATCCTAAGTGGTAGATCGTTGGCTTCAAAATCACTAAAATGATTTAGAATGTCACTGGGAAGAACTAGATGGAATAAATATCTAATTTTTGTGAAACGATTTATACTTTTATTATGTTGACTGTTATTGATATTTAAAAGCAGCTCAACAATGAGTACAAATTTGAGAGAGAGGGCAAAAGGTAATATGGCCAGTCAATTGGAGACTCCAAAACTGACTTTGCCATTTTCCCTCCACTTAAAGGAATAAGTAGGGGAAAAAGGAAGGCAGTCTTATTTTAGAGAGCTATTTTTGAGGGGAAGGGATAGTACATAAAGAAACATTAAGAAAAGTAAATGCTTTTGAAAATGGAGACTTTTGCTAGGGCTTTTCCAATGATACAAAACAAAGAATGCAGGGCTATCTCAACTAAATGCAAAGGCAACAGTGTAGCTAAGGACTAAAACAAGGAATCAGAAAGTTGGAAGGTGATCTGATGGCACAACTTGGGTCACATATTTGTGTGAAGTTGAGGCCTTTAGTATAAATTTGAGGCTGTGGTTCTGTTGGAGAGGAATGACATTTACTGGGCATGGGTTAAACTAGGCAGAACTCCCAAAAGTTATCAAAGTACCATGTTTAAACTTTTAGCTTATTATAATTAAAGTCTCTAATGCTGTGTGGCCTTCAGGAGAGTTACAAAATTTATCAGAATTGCAAATGTAATAACTTCGTCAACCATTTTCATTCATAAGCTGACAAACTGTTTTAACAATTTTCCTGCTGCTTTTAATAACTTAAAAATATAATGCATTTCTAATGGCATTATATTTTTTAAAAAGGGATGATTTTCCTTTCCTCTTACATAATAATCTCCTACCATTTTTTTAACTCTCTGCATAATAACTTTTCCTCCATATATAGTCATATTCCTTAGCGCAATTTTGCTTAAATTGCCCTGGACTGCTCCCCTTCCTCTGCTCATGCTGTTGTGTGTTGGACCTTTATGGAGACCCAAGAAATTTTAGCTTTCAAATTTAGAAAATATAGCTTTAATATGTCCATAACTGATGTGACATTTTTGAAAGGTCACATTTTTTATGGTTGGAAGGAAAATTGGAAATATTTGTGAGTCATTTTAGTTGTCTAAGTATGTTTAATGCCAGTTTCTCTCTCCAAGGTTAGATGCCTAATTTAAACACACAGTATCACTTTATCTTCCTATGTCTGATTTTAATTCTTGTGATGTGACAGAATATAGTAATATAATACAGTCTTTTGGAGGAGAAATTTTTATGTGCAGTTGTGGGTGGAAGGCATGTCGCTTCCATCAGCTTTTTTGTCTGGGCCTCTGATGGTGGTGGTGTTACACCAACCCTCAGCCCCTGCACATACCACCATTGTCTTCATTTCAGAATTGACCTCTCAATTTCCGCATCAAACTAAGGGAGGCACACATTCCTGGTTCTCTCTCCAGCTTTGTCATTTACATACAGAGTGACTTTGGGCTGGTTATTTTACTTCTTTGAGCTTTAGTTTTTCTCATCTAGAAATTAGGGGTGAAAAGTTTATGATGCTATTGACCTTTAAAAGCAACACTTACCTTGGTTCCTGCTCATTAAATGGCAGCTGCTGTTACTTTTTTGTTACTGATGTGTTTCTTGCACATAGCTTCACCAATGAAAAGCCCCTGTCTTAGTTAATTTGTAACTATCTCTGACTTTCTAAAACTTGGAGCTCCCAGAAGCTATCATAGGAAGTTAGAACAGTAATACAAACTTGGGGGTGAAATAAGTGTCAAGGTCATTACATTTCAGATCATGTTAAATTGGTTAAGTTTTTTAAATTGTGAAAGTGCTAAGTAGAATCGAAAGAGGAATTTCTATAAAGAAAACTGAAATATACAAAATAGAAAATGGAAACTGAAAGAAAGTGTATTTAGTGAAGTAAGCATGTAGGTTGAAGCCAGAATTACTGTCCTACGTGTATTTTACCTTAGATCCTAGGATTCCTATTTTAGTGTCAATAAAATAATACAATTTTTAAGAAAAGAAAATCCCGCTTTGCTGATTTTAGCCAGGCCATCAGTCAGACCTTCTATATTTTCTTTTGGACTCCAAAACTAAAGAAAGAAAACTGGAAATGGTCCAGAGAAGAAAGAATTATTAAAAAGGCTGAAGAAAAAGGGGTAAAAGAATTGTGAATCTTTAGATTGAAGAGAAGTTTAAGAGGCCACTTCATAACTGCTCCCAATATGTGAAGTGTTGTCATGAACAAAATGCGGAGAAGTTATTTCCTTCCTTAGAACTGAAGAAAGGGAAATGATTCCAGAGATACCTAGGTTAGATAAAAAATGTTTCTTCCCACCAGAGAGATATGAAATCTGTAGACTATACATACATTGTTGCAGACATCCTTGACTATTTGGCTGTGTTCCTAGGAGGTAGGCTACAAACTTTCACTGAACATTTGTTGATTAACAGTCTTAGCCTCAAAATTAGCATCTTATCTCCTACTATCTTTTATTTTTTTATTCTCTGATGTATGTTAGTTTCTCTTTTTTTTTTCGTTTGTTTGTTTAAATGTTTTGTTTTGTTTTTCTAATTTCAAATTTTGAGGTTACATTGTTCTCACTTCCAAGGTAAAGTTCAAGTTGTAGTTGAGCCCCTCACCTTGGGGGGCATACGGAACACCCTCACATTGTACACATTAGTGAGATCTCACCAAATTTCCTCCTTCCCCCTCCCCGCTCCCTTCTTACCCCCTCCTCTTCCTCCTCAACCCTCCCCCTTGCTAGACTATATTTGTGTTTTATCATTCGTATGAGCGTGTGTCTATATTATTGATTTCATATTAGTATTAAGTATGTTGGATACTTCCCCCCCATTCTTGAGAGTCTGTACTAAGAAAAATGTGTTTCTGCTCCATCCAGGTAAACATAATAGACGTACACTCTCCACTATATTATGGCTGAAGACTACTGCATGGTATAAATAGACCACAGTTTGTTGATCCATTCTTGGGTTGACGGCCATTTGGACTGCCTCCAGGAGTTGACAACTGTGTATTGG
>CAUYRH010058016.1:0-17071 GCA_963574655.1 Perodicticus potto
ACAGTTGTATACAGTTTTATGCCTGGCAGGAGAGTGCCATGGCATATCCGTAAGTCCTCTCTAAGGAAGAAGTTCGGTCTTTAGAGGTTTTCTTCAACCTTCTCTCTTGGCTCAGCTCCAAACAATTGGCTTACTTGCTAAACTTCTGTCCTTTAACTCTCCTTCAGGACAAGATCCTCTGTGGAAAGCTGGCTCCAATCGGCCATCTTGCCTCCACCCCTTATGCAAAAGCTTTTTAACATGATCAGGTCCCATGTATTTATTTGTTGTTCCTGCTTATGGTTGGGAAGAATCAATATTGTTAAAATGTCTATACTAGATCACTTGGTGATATTTAGGTAGTATCACCATGAAAACAGCAATATCATACTTTGAAGAACTTGAGAACACAGTTCTTCATTTCATATGGAACCAGAAAAAACCTGAATAACCAACACAATGCTATGAAATAAAAACAAACTTGGAGGCATCATATCACCAAATCTCAGGTTATACTACAAGTCTATTATGAGTCTATAGTGATCAAAACAGCATGGTATTGGCATAAAAGTAGAAACAGATCTACGGAACAGAATAGAGAACCTAGAGATGAAACGAGTCTCATATCACCATCTGATCTTTGATAAAACAAGCAAATGCACACACTGAGGAAAAGAATCCCTACCTATTAAATGGTGCTTAGAGAAATGGTTAGCCACATGTAAAAGACTTTTTGAATATTTTTTGACCTGTGGTTGGTTGAATCCCCAGATGCAGAATCCAGGAATATGGAGGGCCAACTGTATTGTCTTAAATGCTCTGGAAAACCTTATAAAATAGATACTATTTGACAAGCATTTCATAAATAAGGAAAGAAAACAGAAAATGTGAAGAAGTATTGTGTCTAAGATTACATAGGTTATGAATGATGAAGCCAACTTTAAACTATTAAGCTATTCTATTGTAGAGTTCATACCCTTGAACTGTAATCTAAACCGCCCCTGCTGGAACCACTGGGTCTCCCTTCTGTCTTCTCTCCATTTATCTGAGTATTTGCTCCACCTTGTAGCATAGTTTTCTCTGCTTCCTTAGGCCATAGGAAGAAACTGACCAGCCCTCTGCTGCAAATTTCCATATTGCTTTCCATTCAATCCCCATCACATGTCTGGGAAAGAGAATTCTACCAATGTGGCTTCACTTTGTACTGCATAGTACCTGACAATATTGATTGAAGAAGTAAAAAGAAAGTGGTCACTGAGTATTACTCTTAACTGCTTATACTCTTTCTGTAATACTAAACTGACAAAATAGACGAATCATGCTCTCTTTGTGTTTACTCATATTTTACTATTTTTCTCCCTGGAAATGGCACCTGATTGAGATGCTTTCCTTTGAAACAAGTTTAATTGTTATGAGTGTTTTATTAAATGCTTGTTTTATTTTCTTGCCCTGAGGAAATGTTCACAAAGCATGTATTTTCTTCCTCCTTTTTTTCAAGTCGTGAAAAGAAAAGTATCTAAAGGGGTAGTGGAGTCAGAAAGAATGGAGAATGCTTATTTTTTTGTTTAATAACTCAATGAACTTTGTTTGAGTTCCTCTGTTCTTAAGGGAACTGTCTGTGTTTTAGGCAGCATGACAACTTTTGGGGATAAGGGTTACTTTCAAAATGTCAAAGAAGTGTGGCTGAACCAACCCTTTTCTATGGAAGCCTTGTGTTTGCTTGCCTGTGGTTTCCATGGCATATTCATATCCCACCTCAATTTTAACTTCTATTAGACCAATAACTAAAGTACATGCAACTTGTATGTAGATGATCTTGGCTCCAGTTCCCACTTCTGCCATCTTTTAAGCTATATGATCTTTGGCAAGTTATTGAATTTCTTTGTGAACTGAGCTATAATAGATCTTAATATCCTAAAACTGCTGTGGGAACTAGATCAAAATATATCTAAGTATTTAGTCTGTATTAGAAGTTCAACAATATTGGCTTTCTTCCCATTTCTTTTTTAAGAGAACATAACCATAAGAAAAATACCTAATGGACTGGATCCTTCTAGGAAGTTGCCATCCCCTACATATATAAGAGCATTTTGAAGGATATTAGAGTGTCCTAGGGAAATAAACTTTTCCTAGATGGCCGTAAAAAAATAAAATGGACAAAATCTCCACTGTTATAGACCAAATGCAATGACAAAGTCCAAATATTAAAAATAACTCTTCAAAAAAATCACTCTAACTTCATTATCAGTATAATGTACTATTTGTTAAGGTTGAAAAAAAATTTTAACATTAGGTCCTACTTCTGTCCAAGATTTGGGAACCAAGGCCTACATGTTTCTATTCACCATTGAAATTATTTGACCTTTAACTTACAATGCAAATAAAATAGCTGACAAGATTAGCAAAACAGATTACACTCTGTTATATTGTTTCTCTGAAAACGACCTACAACTTCAACACAGCATACACTGAGGATTACAGCAAGTAGTCTTTCATTTCCATTCTTTCTTTTTTTTTTTTTTTGTATTTCTTATTTTCCTAATTGGTACCAATGAATACCATTCTTTTGGTTGTGAACAGACATCAGATACAACTCCATGGATTGCATCTTATATTTTGGCTAGTGTTTTAAGAGTTTAGAAACCCATCCTTAGCAATGTGGAAAAAAAAAATAAGGAATACAGAAAATGAGGTCCTAAAATGTATTGAAAAAGGTTTATTCTTACTAAAACCCTAAAATAAGTATAAATCTCATTGTGTTCAAGAGTTTCTGGGGATGCATTAAGTTCTCCCTACTCTTAAGTTTTGTCAAATACTATAATGAGATTTTTTTTAAATTTTAATTTAATTTAATTTTATTTATTAATTTTTGTTTTGTAGAGACAGAGTCTCACTTTATCACCCTCAGTGGAGTTCCGTGGCATCACATAGCTCACAGCAACCTTCAACTCCTGGGCTTAGGTGATTCTCTTGCCTCAGCCTCCCGAGTAGCTGGGAGTACAGGCACCAGCCACAACACCTGGCTATTTTTTGCTGTTGTTGCAGTTAGGCTAGGGCTGGGTTTGAACCGCCACCCTTAGTATATAGGGCTGGCACCCTACTTAATGAGCCACCGGCACCGCCCTATAATGAGATATTTTATCCAAAGAACAAGCAGCAACTAATAAATTTGGAAAAAATTCATAGAACAACAGTGAAAAAAAGAGTTTGTATCTTATGGAATAGGAAGTGCCTAACTTAGTTAGAATTGACTTTGAGAAGAATTAATAGTCTTCTAATAGTTGAAAGTATTTTATTTAGTGAGTCCTCAGAATATGCTTTCTATTTTTATAGAATACCAGCGGATGAGTCTGAATATCAACAAAAGAGTTTGGGATTGATATTGAGGAGTTATTTTTAAAAGCCATCAATATAATTATTTGCCCAGATATTTATATAATTAGAAAAGGTGATTTACATGCTGAAAACATCCATCTTGGTGTTGCTTTACATGAAACCTATTTAGTATGCTTTAATCTTATCTGATTTTCCTTGACTAATGGTCTTTCCTCTCCTCCTACCTTGCTAGCCTTGTTTTTTCTACCTGATTTTCTTCCTCAGGTGCCCAAATAGTAGTTACTTCCTAAAACCCAATTCTTGGCCCTCTGTCCTTTTTATAACTTTTTCTGGTTTTTTTTTTTTTCCTGAAACAATATCATTATGTTGCCCTTGGTAGAGCGCGTGGCATCACAGCTCACAGCAACCTCAAACCCTTGGGCTCAAGCAATTCTCTTGCCTCCCTAGCTGGGACTATAGGTACCTGCCACAATGCCTGGCTATTTTGTTGTTGTTGTTGTTATTGTTGCAGTTGTCATTGTTGTTTAGCAGGCCTGGGCCATGTTCGAACCCACCTGCTTCAGTGTGTGTGGCCAGAGCCCTAACCACTGAGAATGGGCACTGAGCCAACTTTTTCATTCTTTATACCTTCTGTTAATCAGTCCATCTGCCCTTAAGGTCCTGTATCATGACTTCATGTACAACTTTCTATATGCCAATCTTATATTTTAAAAAATATGGCACTAGAAGATAATGGAGTCATCTCACTTTCACTAAGATTTTCTACTTCCCCCCTAAAAAAAAAAAAAAAAGAAGAGAAAGACTCTTCTTTTTCCTTGACTTTTTACAGCTACAAAATCACTAATCTTTCATTTTCCCAAAATAGGAGCCCTTAAGTCACCTTTGAATATTTTGTCATCACCTTTGCATTGAATTTGTCACCAAGCCCTGCCATTCTTTCCTTTATAATATCCCATACCTGTCTTTTCACCTTCATTCCTACCAGTGCCATCCTTATTGCCTTATATTGGCACTACTGCAATTTCTGCAATTTCCTCCTATATGTTCTAACAAGCTCCAGTCTTCTACCTTCCTAATTCTTCCTGCAGCTATGGCTACAACACTATTTTATTTTATTATTGGTATATTCCTGCACAAAATCCTTCAGTTTCCCTTACTATATTCTATGTCAAGTTCAAATGATTTTTCCTGGATTCCATTAAATTATACTGGTAGCATTAGGATCCTTTTCAAGCACTGGACTAAGAAACCCTATTCCTCTACCCTTCTCTACCATTTACCCCTTGTCTTCATGAGGTTCCCAAAGGAGATAAATATTCCAGAAGCAAAGGAAAATCAATAAATGTGAGTTATATGTAATATTAATAAGCTGTCTGAAACCTTCATATTATTATAGAAAACTGTTAAGCAATCAGAGGTTCATGCCCAAATACAGTTTCTCTATCCTGCAAAGGCCAGATAGTGCCACAAATGAATCACCAAGCTTTAGATAATTAGAACTCCTGGAAAGCTAAATGCTGGTAAGATGGGGGAAGACAGATAGAGACAGACAGGCTGAGAGACAAGCAGTCAGGAAGTAAGAATAAGTGCCTGCCTTGAGAAAGACTTATTCCTCTGCCTAATGGAAGAGAAAACAGCAGCAGCAGGAGAGAAAACTAGCTGGCCCAAGAAAAGGCCTTGCTTCTCTTGCAGATCTAGTTTCATGCGTAGAAGAAAAGCAGGAAAGAATGTTGGCCCTTGTGTGTGACGTTTGGCACACATACGTAAAAACGGTCCAGTCCCAGTCAGGGCATCTCACCCAACCTGAAGAGCAGCTCCTCCCTGCCCACTCCCCACAATTTACAACGCTTTCTGGAAGCAAGCCTCTGGAAGCCTTACTTTTCACTCTTTTCAGGTTTCTTTGTTAATTTTTTTTTTTTTTTTTTTTTTTTTGAGACAGAGCCTCAAGCTGTCACCTGGATAGAGTGCTGTAGCATCATAGCTCACAGCAACCTCCAATTCCTGGGCTCAAGCGAGTCTCCTGCCTCTGCCTCCCAAGTAGCTGAAACTACAGGCACCCGCCACAAGTCCCGGCCATTTTTTGGTTGCAGCCGTCATTGTTGTTTGGCAGGCCCAGGCTGGATTCAAACCCGCCAGCTCAGGTGTATGTGGCTGGCGCCTTAGCCTGTTGAGTCACAGGCGCTGAGCCTTTTTTGTTAAATTTTTACTGCACCTTATACTTATCCATGAGCATTGTACATTTTCGCTCCCTGGATTAAATTTTTTCTTCATCTCATCCTTCATATATCTAAATCCTTGAGTTCTTTAAAGACCAGTTATGACTGGGCTCTTTATTGAAATTTTCTGCTGTTTTTGCCCACAGTGATTGTAAATTCCTCTAAACTGCTATGATTTTTATAATTATTTCTATTTAGATTTATATTTTATTATATATTTATAATTATTTTGCACCTAATTATTATCTAATCATCTCTTATATATATGTTTGTATCGCGTAGTACATATATATGTAAACTCCTGGAATGCATAAACCATGTCTTTGTTTTCTCTCAAGTAAAGCTCCTAGCATAGCTCTTATTACATTGTAGAAACACAGAACTAGAGAGAACAATAGAGAACAACTATACATGATATTGGTTGTTTAAATAAATATCTTTTTGATTCTTAAGTTATGTCTATATGATATTGCTAAATAAAGTCATAATGGAAGTATGTCTACCTCATTTAGACATCTGTTAACAACCAGGAGTAATATTCAAAACACTTAGCAATCATAATTGAACTGGCACTGACCAATCAGAATGGACTCTGACTAATAAGTATCAAATGTATGTTATTCAATGGACAGTGAAACTCCAACTAATTCAAAACTAAAATAAACTAAAAGTTAAACTCTCATTCCTGATTTGTCATAGATTAACACCTGGTCTGTAGCCAATATTACATATCTTAGTGGACATGCCTATTCCATGCATTGCTTATTTCAAACTTTGATAGACCTGTAAGCATCACATTTGGAATGCCATGGTCCACAGGACATAAGTTTCATTGCCTATTTTCATATCTTTGTGGTTGCTACAATGGGAAGGACCACTGAATAGCAGCCTGTGCTCTGGGAATGACATGAAGTCCTTTCTGATTACTTCTTATGTAGGAATTACTTTTGGCCTATGTATTTTTAGATTATACATACTTTTACATAAATATGTTTCTTACATGTGTCCTGGAGTACTTGTATTCAGAGTCAACTAGTTGAAACTCAACTAAATTGTTTGACTATAGAAGTAGCCCTCTGCACACTTCAACATTAACAAGGTAATTTAGGTGTTCTGTGGCATTGAGTCCGTCACACATTGATGTTACTGCAAAATATGTCTGGGCTGTCATATGACAATATACAAGAGAGAATGTGGTTTTTTGAACTTGTCAGTTTACTTTTTTTTTAATTTGTTTTTGCATTTCTACCTATCAAGTGGTAAAAATTTATGTTTCTAAACTGAATTCTAACTTATTAGGAGGATAAACATGTGTTTTTAAAGATAATCGATTGATCAAAATTCAAAAATAAAAGCTATGAGTTTTTTTAAAGGCAGAGAAATGTCTTGCTGGGTGTTAACACCTTCAGAAGCTATTATTACAGTGTAGCAGAGGAGGACTCTCTTGCAGATGGAGAGAGTAATGTTCAGATTCACACCAGACCTTGTCCTTCTATGCCTTTTCCCCCTGTGCAAAGGAATCTGTCAGATCTTATTCCTTTCTTTGAAGAAATGCCTAAAGAATGTCAGTTCAGTCTGGCTACACTTAGGCATCATGTGGAAGATTGTGGATGCCTTCATGAAAAAGAAACACATTCTGAAAAATGTAATTTAAGGGTTATCAAAAGGCAGTATTTTGGCTTTTGTGAGTGGGTTGAAATTTATTCCTTTTTCATAATAATGGTTTCGTACATTTGTACTATGCCTTTTCCTTCCTAAGCATTTTAGGATTAAATATCTTTGATTCTCATTATATGCTAAATTTAATTTGAAATTATTTTGCTATGTTTATAGTCAAGAAGCAGAACTGGTATTTTGTGTTTTCTAACCAGTAGGACCTGTAGTTTCTGTTTGGTTATTTTTCTAGATGGATTATTTTTCACTGTGTGGACTAAAGACAGCATGGCCCAGTCTAGAATGATATAATTATTTCTTCCAGTAATTATGAACATTGGAGTAAAATATACTTTCATTCAGTTACCTCTGAGTGTCCAAAAAAGACTTTCCAAACCCTGGTTTACATACACTCATAAAAGGCCTGTGAAGGCCAAGTGTCTCATCAATGAAGTCTTCCCGGACCCCCAATAAAGTTAGGTACTCAGAACACCATGAACACTGTATTGACATTATATTGGGAATTCAATCATGGTCCCATCTCATACTTACCTCTATGTTCTCAGGAATGTTAGCTCAGTAAATGTTTGTTGAACGACTAAATGCAGAAATGAATTATTTTATGCTTTGTTGCAATAAGCTAATACTTCATATAAAGGCCATTCCATATGACAACTGCTGGGTACCTACCTACTAAATCTCAGGGTAAGTTCAGCAACCGTGACTAGGAGATACAAGAGATACTCAAGGAATTTCTTTACTAACTTTGATTACAATGGAAAATAGTAAGCCTTTATATTTTTCAAACAGTGCCTGTAGGCCAGTATTTCCAGAAGAGAGGTTCAAAAATCAAACAGAGTCCATTATGGTTTATGCATGACCTATTCATGCCCCTCAGATAATATAGAAGAGATACTAAAGAGTTGGATCAGGTCTAGAAGGCTTAAGCTATTTTGAGCATAGCTTTGAAAATGTTGAAGGGGCAGAGTGGCATTGCTTATACCAGAAAAAAGAAAAATTTAGGTGAAATAAATGTCAAATTGCATCTAATTCCTAATGAACAGATACTACTACAGAAAACAAGCAAAACTTTTTATTCTTTGTTTTTAAAAAGTATTCAAGATAGATTTTACTCCTTGTTCTAAAGGGGGGGGAAACTATGACATTTAAGAAATACTTATTTTTATACTTCTATCCTTTTTTATCCTTGAACAAAACAGTGAGGCTTAATCCATATTGAGTGAATTTTCTGTAAAAATAGTCAACATAAACTAAGAAAAAATGATTAAAAAATTATAAACTAACCATATGCAGTAGCACATGCCTGTAGCCCCAGCTACTTGGGAGGCCAAAACGGGAAGATTGCTTGAGCTTAGAAGTTCAAGATAACCCTGGGTAATGCAGCAAGACCCTGTCTCAAAATAAAACAAACAAATAAAAATTATAAGCTGTTACATCCGTCCAAAGCATTTTCTTGGTCTTATTCTCTTCTGGATTCAGAGACAATGTGGAATAATCTCGTAGAGCTAATAAATGCTATGTATTCCATGGGCATAGTCTCACTGGGAGTTTGTGAAGATTAATGATATGTTTATAAAATGTATGAGAACTCTGGATGAAATAAGACTTGTAAATAGCTTATTAGTAGTATAAATTATATAATAAACTAACAAATAAAATATCATCTTTACTTATCAAAAGTAATGAGTTCAAATACATTCAGAGGTCTCTCTTCATTAGAAAATGTTCATGTCCATTTTCCTTGTGGTACCAAATAGAGATCTACTTCTGGCACATAATTATCTGCATCAAGTTATAATTCTCTAAGCTGACATATTTTACAGGCATTTTTTTTGTTGAGTTTTAAAATTTTAACTTTCTAATTATTTATGAGGGCAAAATTTTACATGATTCTCCCATTTTACTTTTCTACTTTAATTCATTTAAGCATGAGAGTATTCTAGAGTCAGACTCTTGGAAGGTTCTTTGATAAAGCTCACTCTACAAAGTCTGGCAAGAAAACAAAGAGATATTTATACAATTAGAAGGAAAGAAAATCTTGCATAAATGGCCATTCACTAAGATGTCCTTTAAAAATCACTAAAAATTTCTATAAACTTAGGACAAATTAGTAAATGTACAATTAATATGTTTAACTTATTAGAATTAATTAGAATAGTTTATGAAATGTGTCTATCTTATTTTTAAAGCACTTTGGCTATTATCTGAAAAATTGTGGTATAAATTTTTAAATAGATAATCTAGGAGGGCTCTAGATGCCACTGTAGAAGTCTTATTTAAATCCTTAATAAAATAGAAAAAAATGGTACCATTGTATATAAACTTTATGACTATTATAGAATCTTGAATTACAAGTATTCTTTCTAATACACTCATTAGTTGTATTACACAGAGCTCCAAAAGTAATAAACATACAGAAAAGTACAAGGCTTAGATACAATAGTTCTCACAGGACCCTTTTTTATATGACTCTAAGTCACCTTTAAAATACATGTGATATTCACTTCTCTTATACTACTAGAACTTCAAATAAAACTATTTTAATTTATTTTTTGAACCACTTTGACTTCAAATTTCTATTCTTTTCTATAACTGATAGGAGGAGTTTTATTTTTCTACTAGCTTTCTAGATTACATTCTTATTCCATTTGTTTTTTTGTTGGTTTTTTTAGAGCCGTGGTCTCCCTATGTTGTGTAGTATTGTCTCACACTCTTAGACTAAAGTGATTCTCCCACCTCAGCTGCCCAAGAAGCTGGGACTATAGGCACTTGCCATCACAGAACCTCCTCCATGTTAAGACTTCCTAAGAACTTCTATTATGTATGAAAAGTTTATGCCTAATAATTTGGAGAGACCAAATCTATATTTGGGACTATATTAATGATCAGGATGCAAACTATTAAATACAGAGAAAATATACAGTGATATCTGCAAAAGATAGTCAACATGAGAAATAATCATCATGAAGAGAATTAAGTTTAACTTGAACTAAAAGATAAAGCAAAAAAGTCTTCAAGAGAAGGAGGGAGAAGAAAAAATAACAAAAACCAAACAAACAAAACCCTTAAAGCTAACAAAGGCCTCTAGGAAGTACTGGATTTCACATCAGCTGAATGTTTACAGTTCTGCATGACAGCAGAGAGTGGTGGGAGTACAGGCACCATGCTTGGAGGCACACTGTCTTGCAGTATCACATCAAGAAGGATAAAATCTGTCTATAAAACCCTAGTGAGACTGCACAGAGGTGTATTTGGGGCACCCCATTAAAGACAAAAATGTAATGATATGGAGAGGATATGGGGCAAGAAGTACCAAAGTATGCGGAAATGACTTCCAAGAGGAAATGATGTAAGAGATTGAGGGCTTTGACTTCTGGTAATTTCTTTTCAAAAAGCAATAGTCAAGACAGAAATAACTATAAGGATGGATTGTTATTAAAATGTTCATAAAACATATAAAATGAAAGAAATGACTTAGAGGTCTTCAAGAAAAATTAATGAATATCACTGAGTAACAATTTTCCCAGAATCCTCTACAGATCATATTGATGTCCTTAAGGCCCAGTACATCCAGAAACAAAGAATAGTTTACTTTGAAGGAATTGAGAGTGTCTGAAGGCAGGAGCTTTTTCTGAAATGGATTGTCTGAAGGCAGGAGCTTTTTAAAAAATATAAGCCAAAAGTATTTATATTATAAATGTATAGGAGCCATAAATTTATAGGAAAATAATTTTTCATAAGTAAAGTATTTAGAGCATTTATTTAAATATTTTTATTAAAAATCTTTCTAAAATAAGTTTCACTTTACCCTACATTTTAAAGGAAAGTATGCTGAAGATTTTATTTGTTCTTAAAAATTGATGGTGAGATATGAACATTACTTATTTTTCTGTAAAGAGTAACCCTCCCAAAGGCTATTGAAATTAGTTGGACTGTTTTTTTAAGTTTGGATTTCTTTGTATTGGTACTTGCTTTGTGTAGTCCTTATGTCTCCCCCCTGGTTACAAACTGGCCTACTTCATCTCATACACAAGTTAGCAACCACGAGTTGAGTCTAATGACTCTTTCCCTGCTTCTTTCCAGTTTGTTGTATCTAACATAGTATAGGCAGAAAAGGCAGACAAGAAGCTGGTGTGGTCATAACTAAAGTAAAATGAATTTCAAGGAGACAGCTGAGCAACTATACTAAGATCATCTGAGTGTAAGCCAGTGGCTCTTTTGGAACCTATATTGGCCTCTCGCTGGCTTTATTTTGGAGAGGAAGGTAGAGAAGAGATCAACCACATTCCATATAGTAAACATCGTGACATTATTTATTACTGTATATCAATCAGTTCATTTGTTTGAAATTGCCAGTGTCATCACTATTTCAAATATAAACAGGAGCTGTAGCGCATGTTCCAAAAGCTGACACTATGAAGCTGTGCTTTATAATTGAAACCTTATCTATTTTATATGACTTGCAATGAATAACTGCTATCATTAATTATAGGAATGCATCCTTTTTTATATGATAGGTTATGTGTCAAAGACAGCCCCTCGTAGTGGAACGTGTAATACACATACCTAGTGATACTTGTAGCAAAATCTCCACTTTGAGTATTTCACAGTTATGCCAGTTCTCTTCTTTGTGTTGTAGCACAAGGTTTCAAAAGAAGTGTGGTAAGAAGTGTTAGTTTATGCTTTCCTCTACAGAGATATGATTAGAACACACTTGATAGAATTCAAGAAGAGTAAGCAAAGGAGGGATGATCATATAGGAGGAGTTTAAGGGGAAGAGTAACATGGAGTGCTAGCTGCAAAAAATACTTACATAAGGGAAAGAGAAAAGGTTAGGAAAGCTAAATGTTTTCACCTAGTGACAAAATGGAGGCATTAGGAAACTTATGTTAAAAATAAAAAAAAAGAGTGGCTGTCTTTTAGAAAGTTGAGTTCCTATTTTGATATAGGTTTATTGCTACATTAACTCATCTCTAAGTTTTCTGAGACAGCTTGTAGGAAAAAGGACATTAAGTGCTAAGCCTAACTCTATTGATCATATTAAGCAGGTACTTAATTTAGACTTTAGTTTTCTTACTAATGAAATGAAATATTTAGATCAAATTATTTATATACTTTCCAACTCTAAAATTCTATCATTTTTAGAGGAACATGATTTAGAGAATTAGTTTAGAACTTCCACAGCAAATTATGTCACAATAAAAGAACCCTCTTTTCATTTCTTATACTACTTGTGACCTCCAGGAGACTTTTAGGTTGATTGTTTCCTTCTAGAAGAAACTGTCTTGTCCTCCTTTGTAGAGGAAAATAGTTCCAGGCAGATATAAGATACCCATCCTCACTGCTCACACCATTGATGGTTTATTGTGCAAGATAGTCTCAAAAATAATCCATTAATGATTCAGGGGCTTTACCAAGCAGCTTAGTGCAAACTAAAAACAGTAAGAATAACACCCTGCCCAAAAAAAGATATATGTTGAACCAGGTTGCTAAGTTGAAGAGAATGCTTTGAAGATGTTGTGAAATAGTAGGGACCATCATGTTCCACAAGAAAGCTAAAGTCCATGAGAAACCAGAATCTAGCAGGTAGAGTAGGTCTATGGAATAGTGGATTAAGTAGCCAGTTGGTAGAGTTCCCTTTATTGCCTGCATTTAACACCCTATGAATGACAGACACATCCTTAAGAGTACCATCACTCAATCAATAGGTAAAGATTTTCTGGTTAATTACTTACTATGCATTGTAATTATAAAAAAAGTAAAACAAAAAATGCATGCATACATAAAGCTGAGACCAAGAAAATATTTGAATGCTAAAATGGAAATTCCTGAACAACTGCTGCTATTGAGGTTCTTACAATTATCTTCAATATAAAATAAGACTTTAGTTCCAGTACTCATGAGGTATGCCCCTTCTATCTCCATAGTAAATCCTCATTTCTTGAACCTGAGTAACATTAACCCTAAGACTTACTTAAGAAATTGTCATACACCTTCCAAACCACTCCCATCTTTACTAAGTCTCTCAATAGCCTGTTGGTTTAGCTTGGATCTCATTTCATGTGTGTAGAAACTCAGGAGAGTGTAAGTGACCTCCCAGTGCCTTCTGGCTGTTGTCAGGTAAATAAGAAAGCAGCTGCCCAATATGGTTATTTCTCTCAATAAATCTTTTACATGAGGTGAGAAAAATCCAGCCCATAATTTTTTCCCAAATATGTTGCATGTTCTCAAAAAATAACTTACATATCCATAAAAAGTACCTTACCCCATTTATAGAGTCTACTATTTTTCTCCTTCTTTTCTTGTTTACTATGTTAATATTGTCTTTACATGGTGATGCCTGCCCCATGTCATTACTGACACTTATGATGCCCAGTGTTGAAAGTACTAAATTTTGTGCTAATGGTACCCACTCTTTTCACCAGTCACTGGCACTCCTCTATCACTATCAAACCAACACTATCTGTCAGGGCTAAAGTAACTGGTACCAGTTCCTCTAATGTGTACTTAAAGAGCTCAGAAATTTTACCCCAAAGTATGACTCCTTGGTATAAAGAAATTTTGAATTAAAGGCTCTTGGAGATCAGCAGGCCCCTGGAAGAAGCTTTCCCTCTATCTGAATAAACCAGACTGACCATCAAAAAGAACAATAGACTTTCCTGCCTCTCCATGTTATCTCAATATATTGTAGAGAAAATGATCAAGAATGCAACCAGATCTAGCCCAAATTATTTTAAACATACCTTTCTCTCAGGTTAATGTACAAGTCAGTTTTCTCCCATCCATTCATTCTCCCTAGCAACCTCTATTGCCCCTAAACAGAATTACCTATATTCTTCATCTCCCTCTGCCCTCCAAAAGGAAGAGTATAAAAATGTCTGAACTATATTGGAATATTGAGTAATCCTTCTGTGATTCTCCCCATGCACATTGTAAATAAACCTTTATTTTATTAATCTGCCTTAACTGTGAGTTGATCTTTCACCAACTTTGAGGGGCAAAGGGAAAGTTTCCCCTCGTCCCTCTCTACCTACAAACCTGAGGTAGTTTTTATTTATGTTCTCTTTGTATATGTCTTGCTACAAAATTTAGAAATAAAGTGAAAATCATTGCAGCCCCAAGTATTCTCCCCACACACATAGTCACCTCCACACACACAGACCTCTGATCATGAACTGTTGATGAAAGTTTGGCACTTGTCACTGTGCTCACTGAATGAAGAATAAGGACAAGTGGTTTGAACAGAAAGGAGAAGTTTATAATTTGATGGCAAAAGAGGAAGCTATCAGACTCTCATCTTAAAGGACCAATGTTCTAACTATAAACAGATATTCAGAGCTTTTAAAGGGGATGAGGGATTCATCTTCAGGCTATTGCTGTTTAACATAGTTGATGGCAGATTAATAAAAGAAAAGTTTATTTTCATCTCCAGGGAAGACAATCTCATGACCTATGCCTGGGGCAATTGGGACAATTCCATTGAGCTATCTTTTTTGATACAAAAAAAAAAAAAAAAAAAAAAAAAGAACACTCCCTCTCTGATTATAGGCCTGGGCAGGAATGAAGGTTTTAGTTTCCAAAAAAGGATTATTAGGGTATTTAAAGAGATAGCTTTTAAAACATGTTTGCTCTTTTTTAGGACTTTACCTCTGTGACAGAACCAAACTTGTAAACTCTTTCTCTTTAGGTCAGGATATATATTCATAAACTCCTATCTCCTGCCTCCTGACTCTCTCTCATCCAAGTAGATCACTGGTGGACCCAACCAACCTATTCTGCAGACAAGCCCACATATGGCTAAATCCTAATGTGAACACAAATCTTGGCATCTACTAAACTACTAGTTAGTAATGAAGGGTTTTCTGTTATATGCACACAGCCTTTTTTGTAGATTATTGCTAATGATTTAAATAACTTGCCTTTTATTCCTAAATAAAAATATATATATTAAGTATATCAAGTATCTTGAGAACCTTCAAAGATAAAACTTTATCAATTATATGAATTGCACTTTTCTCTGTGGTCTTCCTTCCAAAAATCCATAACCAGCTCGGCGCCGGTGGCTCAACAGGCTAAGGCGCCAGCCACATACACCTGAGCTGGCGGGTTCAAATCCAGCCCGGGCCTGCCAAACAACAATGATGGCTGCAACCAAATAATGGCCGGGCGTTGTGGCGGGTGCCTGTGGTCCCAGCTACTTGGGAGGCAGAGGCAGGAGACTCACTTGAGCCCAGGAATTGGAGGTTGCTGTGAGCTGTGATGCCACAGCACTCTATCCGGGGTGACAGCTTGAGGCTCTGTCTCAAAAAAAAAAAAAAAAAAAATCCATAACCACAGTTTAACCATGAGAAAAACCAAATCAAAGAGGAATTTATAAAATTCCTGACTAGCACTACTCAAAACTGTCAAGGAAAAGCCAAGAAATTCTAAGAAACTGTCACAGTCAAAAGATCCTAAGGAGACATAATTACTTAATGTAATATATTAACTAATCAAAAATGAGATTAAAAACTAAGGTAATTCAAATAAAATATGAACATGAGCTAAATATAATGTATATCAATATTGGTTCATTTGTTGTGACAAATGTACCATGATAATATAAGATCTTTTTTTTTTTATTGAATCATAGCTGTGTACAATAATTCAATCATGGGGTACAGTGTGCAGGCTTCAGATACAATCGGAGATATTTTCATCAACCTCATTACGATAACATTCAAGAGACTTTCTCATTACTTTGTGAGAACATTTTTGATCTGTATTTAGAAGTTTTCTCCTAACCCTTCAAATATGCACCACAGGTGTGATCCCGCCCTTTATCCTCTCTACCCCCACCCTCTCTCTCTCTCCCCTTCCCTCCCTCTCCCCTTTCCCTATCTTCTTGTGCAATAAGTGGGTTGTAGCCTTCACTTGAAAGATATAAATTTGCCTCATGTTAGGGATGTATACATTGGATACTTTTTCTTCCATTCTAGAGACACTTGGCTAAGGAGAACCTGATCCAGCTCCATTCATGTAAATATGAAAAAGGAAAAGTCACCATCTTTCTTTAAGGCTGCATATATTCCATGGTATACATGTACCCCAGTTTATTAATCCATTTGTGTGTCAATGGGCTCTTGGGCTTCTTCCATGACTTAGCAATTATGAATTGGGCTGCAATAAACAATCTGGTACAGATATCTTTGTTATAATGTGTTTTTCGGTCTTCTGGGTATATACCAAGTAGAGGAATTATAGGGTCAAATGGCAAGTCTATTTTTAGATCTCTTAGTATTTTCCAAACGTCTTTCCAAAACGGATGAACTAGTTTGCATTCCCACCAGCAATGTAGAAGTGTTCCCTTTTCTCCACATCCACGCCAACATCTCTGGCTTTGGGATTTCATCATGTGGGCTAATCTCACTGGCGTTAGGTGATATCTCAAGGTGGTTTTGATTTGCATTTCTCTGATGATTAAGGATAATGAGCATTTCTTCATGTGTCTGAAGGCCATGCGCCTGTCTTCTTTAGAGAAGTTTCTTTTTAGATCTTTTGCCCATCCAGAGATGGGATCGCTTGTTCTTTTCTTGCAAATACATTGGAGTTCTCTGTGTATTCTGGTTATTAAGCCTTTGTCAGAGGTATAACTCACAAATATTCTTTCCTATTCTGAGGACTGTCTGCTAGCAATATTTACTGTGTTCTTGGCAGTGCAGAAGCTTTTTAGTTTCATCAGATCCCAGTAATGTATTTTTGATGCTGCTTCCATTGCTTTGGGGGTCCCCTCATGAAGTATTCGCCCAGGCCTATGCTTTCAAGAGTGTCCCCCGCACTTGCGTCTAGTATTTTTATAGTTTCATGTCTTAAGTTTAAATCTTTAA
>CAUYRH010058021.1:0-30415 GCA_963574655.1 Perodicticus potto
TCTTCATATAGTGATTAAGAAAATGCCATGAAGGCTATGTTAAACAGTTTGATGAAAATATTTCAGATTGTATATGAAGTCAGCACATTGTGCCCCATGATTGCACTAATGTACACAGCTATGATTTAATAAAAATTAAAAAAAATAAAAAGCAGGATGATAGTAGATGGAGGTGACTTGTGTGTCTTTACATGGCAAAATTAAAAGGGCAACCCACTTAATTCCTTTCTACCTTACATTCATTTTTTTAAAAAAAACGCAATCATCTATGAAATCCAGAGGTCTGGTGACCACTTAACTGAGATCAAAGTCCAAACTCCTTTACCAGGCTCTCTACAGTCTTGGCTGCACCCACCTTTACCTTTCTGGCATTCTCTCACAGCCCTACCCCACCTTCTGTCCTGCCCAGTGGGACCCAGCCTCACAATTTTTCCCCCCACATCCTTCCCCAGGATCAGCCCTCTCATTGCCAGGTGACCTCAGCCCATTGTAATCTGCGCTTCCCTCAGCTGCCTCTTCTCAATCCAGCCCTACCTCCTGGGGCACTACTAACCTTCCCTGCATTTGCCTATGTTCCAAACCCTACCCTCCTGAGGCTGGAACTGCTCAGATTCCACCCCACCCTATACACACACACACACACACACACACACACACACACACACATCAGGTGCTCAGCCTCTCTGCAGGCTCCACTTGATTTGAGCTGATGTTATCC
This sequence comes from Perodicticus potto, assembly GCA_963574655.1. Classification (NCBI taxonomy): domain Eukaryota; kingdom Metazoa; phylum Chordata; class Mammalia; order Primates; family Lorisidae; genus Perodicticus; species Perodicticus potto. Next base: position 719 of record CAUYRH010058021.1, read on the forward strand.
AGACTGTGGTGGTTTCACCTGCAGTTAGAGCCAGGAGAAATGACTTTCTAGGCTTGCAGGGCTGTATCCACAATCATTAACAGGCAATGTTAGCAATAAGCACTCCTCTTTGTCACTGGGTTGCACAGTCCTAGAACAAAGAGGCTGCTGATAGAGTTACAGCGAAGTCGGTGCACAGCGAATGCATGGAGAATACAGCATGCAAACTCCACCTGTCAGGATGGAGGCCTCGGAACACGGTTTCGATGATTCTGGGACAGCAGAAAGAGTTCTCTGACACAACTGTGGTTACGCAAGCTGTAATAAAGATACATTTCCCTAAAAACTCCGATTTCAGGGTATACACAGATTGCTTCCAGGGGTTTAGAAAAGAGCCCTTCCCAAAAAGGCTTATCTGTCTCCTGAGCAAAAGCATATCTTGGGAGCTTCATTTTCTCAAGTGCCAATGTCAGTGTCCTAAGCAAAAAGCTTAAAAATAATAAATAAAATAAAAGTAAATCATCCATCCATCAACAGGAGGGTCACGTATTCAGCACTGAGTTATAGGTTGTCAGTATACAGGTCTAACTTTCATTGGGGAGGTAAGAAAATATCAATGTCAAGCCACATAAAACTTACTGTTTTTGAAATCTTCTGCAAAACTGATGGTGGACGCATTGTTCTATGTATAACTCAATGTCCTTTACATGAAGACTTAGTGATAAATTCTGCTTCAAACATAAAGCTGAGAAAATTGTTTCCTAAAAAAACAAAACTTCCCCCAAAGGAGGGGTCTCTGGACAGGCCAGCTCCCTGTCGGCAGCACCCAGCCCAATGCTACATGCCCACCCCCAATGCCAACTGCTCCCAGCTACTGGCCTTATCCTGCAGACCTTATCCTACTGACCTTGGCTCAGCAGTTGGCTTCCCCCAGCCCATGGTGGATCTAATGCATTTGGCTTCTCCTTTGCCTCAGTCCATCTTCCCTTTTGCCCTTTTATTGTGTGTCACAGCCAAGGTGCTTCCTCTGGCTCCAGCTCCCAGACACAGCTTGAGTCAAAGCCTCAAACTTGGCCCAGGGGCCATGGCTCACACCTATACTCCTAGCACTCTGTGAGGCCACTTGAGCTTAGAAGTTATAGACCAGCCTGAGCAAGAGTGAGATCCCATCTCTACTAAAAATTGAAAAGCTAGCCAGGTGTTGTAGCAGGCACATAAGATCTCTTTAGCACAAGAGTTGGAGGTTGCTGTGAGCTATGACGCTATGGCACTCTACCCAGGGTAACAGAGTGAGAGTCTGTCTCAAAAAAAAAAAAAAAAGCCTCAAACTTGGAATAAGAGCCATGAATGAAACCAAGACCTAAAAGGCATGAATCAGTGCCCTGCCTACCTCTCCAAGCACAGCCCACCTGCCCTCTCTCATTCAGATCTCACTCCTCTGTACAGATTCCCACCATAGGTCAACGAGGGGGGCTGTTTCCTCACCTGGGGCCCTTAACTCCCACCCTCCATGACTCCCCACTTTACACCCCTTGGTCTCTGTGGAGAGGCAGTCTCCTCAGAGACGCCGTCCCCTGCCATCTTACCCTACGGGGGGTTGCCTACCAGTCACTTTGGCTCTGACTACAAAAATTATGCAGAACACAGCAGATATCACTACTTGGTTGATTTACTCATCCGGTTCAAGACCCAGTTCCTGCATATAGCCTATCTCAAATATCTATGGGGAAAAAAACTTTAAACTTATAGCCAAAAATGCCTTTGTCGGTGAGTGTTTGCACCTCCCAAGCTTGATTCTTGGAGGGAGGGAAGGAGGGAGAGTAACACCTGGGGGAGAAGCGGTCTGGGGGCTAGGAAGAATGGAAGGTTCTGGATCCCAAAGAGCCTGTGGGCAACTGACATCACCCACTAATGTGGTTCTCTCAATATCTTGCCAGTTCTAACAACTGATTTGAAATGTAAAGAAAACAAGAGTGAAAACTCTAACAGTTCGCTTAACATTCAGAGATGAGAACAATTCAACTCCTGGAAACCAAAAATCAGATTGAAAAAGACTAACCAACATTGGTAGGTTTCTAACATGTGCCAGTTGCTTTATATCCATTTTTTCTCGATCACAAAAATCTTGCCAGGTAAATATTATTGATGCTGCTTTACAGATGGCTAAACCGAGGCTCAGAGAAGCTCATGAACTGCCCAAGTCTGACCCCAGGACTTGTTCTCTTGGCTCTAGGCCATCTGCAGGTCCCGGGTCAGAGGCCACTCTATTAAGCCCATCCTGGCACTTGAGATGAATAACCACTTTGGTTGATTTATAACTTTTAAAGTGTGAATGGTCAGTCACAAAAGCTGCCCAGGGCAACCTAGGCATGGCCTCAGAGAGTAGGTTTATGGGCAGAGAAGGTATTTGCTGAGCACCTTCTGGATACAGAGCCCATGCTAGGAACCGTGATGCTTGTGAAGGAATTTGAGCTGCAGTTTCTGCACTGAGTTTAAAATCTGGTCCAAATGCCTTGCTGTTCCAGATTCTTCCCTCATCCTGCACACCCAAGGGCACCCTGTCCTGCAGCCTGTCCCACTGCAATGTCCTGTGCACGATCAATCCATTTCCCTGGGTGCTGGACTGTACCAGCGAGGGTGTGTGAGCTTCAGCTGCTTCATCCACAGACTGGGCTGATGACACTGTCCTGCCTCTCTCATGGGGATCGAGGACAGATAAAATGCAGGGATTGGTGTGATAGCACTACAAAGTACAAGCACTTAGAAGTCTAAAATACTCGTTATTATAAATTTACAACTGGAAACCTTTGCTTTTTGCTTTACTGCCAGAACTTGCCTGATTCTGGTTTGAGCTGAGTGTCGTAGTCATCACAGAACAGACTCCCATATACTGAAATCCCAGTTTGTTGCAGGCACCTAGATTATCTCATTTAATCCTTATGACAGTTCTATGACGTGGGTGCTATTATTATTATTATTATCCCCGTTTGACCAAGGAGGAGCCTAAGACTCAGAGAGCTTAGGTGAACGGCAGGGCTGAGACGCGACAGCCAGTCTGTCTGACTCCAGATCCCACATCATACCACTAGGATCGGAGGGTCCTAGCAGAAGCAACTTTAGGCCTAAGAGCAGACCGGAATTTTCACCTGCTGAACGTGCCATGCTTGGGCAAGCCAGAGGTGCCCTGCCATGGGGCTTGGTTGGGAGACCACCCTAGAGTGGGTGGTTCTCCAAATACAATGTCACAAGCAAGCAAGGATGCTCAGATTGAGAAAAGCAAAGCTCAAATCAAGTATGTCTCTAAAATCCTAGCATTGAATATGAACCTCACCTAGAGACAAACACATCAAGCATGAGTGGCTGGCATAATCTCACCAGGTTACTAGGAACCTCAGATGTTTGTTTTCACTGACAAGCCGGGTATGGTGTTGAGACAAATTATCTTACAGCCCACAAAAATAAATGACATTTTCCCAGTTAGTAAAGGTAATCTGCTGCCATCGCTATATTACAAGCTTTCTCCCTGTGGAGCTCGGTCCCTTCTTCTTGTCTGAAACTGTTCAGCTATAGAAAGATTCCTCCTCGGCTTCCAAAAAAGAAAACCAAGTTGATATTTTGCCGAATTTGAATAGCAACCAGAAAAGAAGGTCAAGTTTTAAAAGAAGTAACAAGGGAGGGGATTGTACTTAAATCCGCTCTGGGCTGGGGAGAGATGATTCATTTCAAGTACATAACATTCTGGAAAGCATGTGATCAAAGGTATTTTTCTAAATAACCTCAAGTACTAGTCAAGTTATTCTTTAAATTGCATACCAGTGACATCTCCTAACTGGTATTTCGCTTGGCAGGCGCTGAACCACCGCCACAGCCCAGATTTTCCTGCAGACAGAGCCAGCCTGGTTTCAACAATCATGCCTGCTGTTGCCCCCTTCTGCCCAGAGGGATTGAACAGCTGCAGAAGAGGGGTGTATTTGGTGGGCCCCGACTGTCCGAGGTGCCTCTGCTTGGGTAGAGGGTCTTCTCTAAGACCTACGGAGATAGCACAACCAGAGCCCTCAGGGAGGGCATCACAAAGCCTGAGGTTTTCTCCAAATGATGACACGGCAGAAACTGCACCTCTTCCAGGGAGTTTTCATCCAAAACAATTAGGAGATCGCTTCTCGGCCTTTTGGCTAAGATCAAGTGCAAAACAATTAGGAGGCTGCTGTCTGCTCAAACATGCCCCCTTTAGGGTGATAGTCCCCAGCCCCCACCCTCACACCACTGCCTTCTTGTCATCCGAAGGGCTCCCAAGGTTGCCATCAGGTTAGTACCAGCGAGTCTCTCTTGACGTGAGTCCTAGCGTGACCACCTGTCTCCAAGCTGAGCCCATCAGTCTTTTCAAAGGCAGGCCACAAAAGCTGGGGAGGTTGATCCCTAGAAGAGGAGGGAAATTAATCAAATGTTCAGAGAGGATCAGGACTAAAGTCACAGAGAGAGGGTTCTGAGGGTATCTGGTTCCTCGTCCGTTTTCCCTGCAGCCCAGCTATCCTTAGATCCTGTAAGACACCTAACCTTAAAATTGGTTTCCTTTTTCCCTTGGGCTAGTTCAAGTGGAGTTTCTGTCACTTTCAACTAAAAGATTCCTAATAATGTCACCTGACTCTCCTTCATTCATGTCCTCACTGTGAGGTGTGAAACCTCTGTGATCGTACCTGTCTACCTGTGAGAGCATCTGGGCTCACCTTCAGAAAGCTGGACAGGTTGCAATACAAATAAATAATCCAATCTGAAAAATGAAAGGATAAGTAATTGTTTGTTCTATAAAAAAAAGAACTGATTGGAAGGGGTTCTTTTCATTACAGTTTGCCTAATGCATTAGAAATATTCTTTTGGGCTCGGCGCCTATGGCTCAATGGGCTAAGGCGCCAGCCACGTACACCTGAGCTGGCTGGTTTGAATCCAGCCCGGGCCCGCGAAACAACAATGACAGCTGCGACCAAAAAATGGCCGGGCGTTGTGGCAGGTGCCTGTGGTCCCAGCTACATGGGAGGCGGAGGCAGGAGACTCACTTGAGCCCAGGAATTGGAGGTTGCTGTGAGCTGTGATGCACGGCACTCTATCCAGGGTGACAGCTTGAGGCTCTGTCTCAAAAAATATATATATATATTCTTTTGAATTCCAAGTGCTCCTAACAGGGACTAGTTAGACAAATTAGGATGCACCCTACACTACAGAGATCAGTCTGTTCATGCTGCCATGACAAAACACAGACAGGAAAACTTAAATAACAAAGATTTATTGTCTCACAGCTCTGGAGGCTGGAGGTCCAGGATCAGAGTATTGACCAGTGTTGGTTTCTCCTAAGGCCTCTCTCCTTGGCTGGTAAATGGCCATCTTCTCCCTGTGTCCACACATCATCTTTCCTGTGTGTACATCTCTCTCTGTGTGCAAATTCCCCTTTTTTACAAGAACATCTGTGCTTTTGTGTGAGGGCCCACCTTAATGATCTCATTTTAACTTGATTACCTCCATAAATACCCTTTCTCCAGACAAGATCGTATTTTGAGATATTGGGGTTATGTATACTCAGCAGCAAGTAGACAGTTCAACCCATAGTGCTGTTTGATGGAAAACTGCAGCCAGAACAAAGAAGAAGTGGAGTCTCCATGCGCTGAGAGTAAAGATCTCCACACATAGCATGTGAAAAGGCTGTGCATGGATGTGCATGGACATGAACACTTCAACATACAGTCACATGTCTTTAATTTCTGGAAGGAATTGAGAAAACACAAGAGTTACCTTCTGAAGGGAGAATTGAGGAAGAAGAGAAAGAGACTTGAACTTTTCATTTGTGCTTTTTTGAGCTTCTACTTCCGTATTTTCTGAATCTTACATACACACATATATATACTTTGCATTTTTACGTTTTCACATATATATGTGTGTGTGTGTGTGTATCTTCATCGATATATATATATACCCCCCCTTTTCTTCACCATACTTTTCTGTATTCTATTAAAGAGTAAGCTATGTATTGTCATAAGGCTAGGAGTTGATTTGTACATAAGTTCTTAGGATGGGTTTTATGTGGCAAGCATGACCTACATTCTGTGTCTCTGCCTGTACTTGGAAGCTCTTGAAGGGTTTAAGACCATAACCATTTGGAACCTGGCACGATCACCTGAAATCAGGTCCATTCTAGTGAACTGAGGACAGTGATGAAGAGGGAGATGGGGATGTAGGTGATGGTGAAGAAAACCAGGATGGTCATGGCTTGGGGGTTGGCTAGAATTGCTTTCTTGGAGGATGAAATAAAAGACTTTTCTTATGTACCAAGAATCATCAGGCAAGTCCTATATCAAGAGACTTGGCATACCACAGGCTTTTACCCCATTCTGACACCTGCTATGTTTTTGTAGGTCCAAGGAAAATGTCCTTGGAAGGAATGAGAAGGTTGAAGTCAGTGCATCATTTTTCTTTTCAGAGCCTTATCTTTAGACCAGTCCTTCTCAACCCCAGTTCCTGGAGAAAACACAATTAATTCATTTTTCCCCTGGCCACCTGCAATGATTCTTGCTCAATACCACTCCTGAGAGAGCCGAGAGAACAGTCAGTCCCCTTATGCTGTACACAGGAACTGACCTCCAAGGCTGCCCTAGTCCCTACTTCCTCTGCCCCGGGGACCCCACCCTACATCATTATAGCTCCCCAATTCCTAAGAAGAAGCCAGGACTGTTGATGGTCCATGTAACAGACATCAGCCAGTCTAAAGCCATATGGAGAATTCTAATTCCATCCGGAGGGCAAGGAATGCATGACATCCACACTAGAATTAGAATTTACCCTAGGGAGTCCAAAATGGTGGCCACTAACCATTTGGCTATTTGAACTTACATTTAAATACAATTTCAAATTCGATCCCTCAGTCTCAGTTGCCAAGTGTTCAATACCCACCATATTGAACAGTGCCGATTGGACCACATTTCCATCATCACAGGAAGTTTTAGTGGAGATCCCTGGTAGACTGTAGATATGATGGGGAGATGGGCTGGGAACTATACCAAGAGAAGGTCCTAGCTCTAGACTTCATGGAGTCCACAGAGAGAAGACTCAAGAATGTCCAAGCCCTCACCGCAGGATGGGAACTATGTGTAGCTCATTCAGTAGTGCTAACAATAATTCATCACACTGTAACAGAACCATTAACTTAAGCACAGGTATGATATAAATCCCCACCTTTGTGACATTCAGTGGGCAAGGCGTAGCACTGGACCATGTATACTCCTATCTCCCTAGTCCTCTTCCCAGATCCACTCTCCTTTCCTTCAATCCTCTCCATCCACCTTGGAATGTTTTCTTTTATACACACTGTAGAGAGTCCTCAGGCTCTCTTTCCACAATGTTGGAAGTTATACATTTTTCTCTCCTTAGCTTATTAAAAAATCTGGTAAATGTTAGATAGAAATTCTAGCTCTTCAAAAAAAGTTTTATATATTATTTCCCATTCATATTGTGCTAAAAGACACATGATGTTAAATTTACCATTTTAACCATTTTTAAGTGCCCAGTTCCGGGGTATTAAGTATATTTATAAAGTCATGCAACTATCATGATCATCCATCTCCATTTTCATTCTCTTGAACTGAAACTCTGCACCCATTAATCAATAACTTCCTATCCCTTTTTCCCAGCCCGTGGCAACCACCATTCTACCTTCTGTCTCTATGAATCCGATGACTCTAGATCCCTCCTGCAAATGGAATCATGCAGTCTTCGTATTTCTGTGACTGGCTTATTTCACTCAGCATAATATCCTCAAGGCTTATCCAGTTGTAGTGCATGTCCAAATTTCCTTCCATTTTAATACTGAATAATATTGCATAGTGTGTATCTTTTTTCAAAGCTATATTTTTAAAAGGTCTTCACGAATTAGACAACATGACCATACCAGCATGTCAGAGGCCTCTCTCTATGTACTGACTCCACTCCCCAAAATACCCAATCTTCCACACACATTCATCCAAGGTGTGGGGCACAGATAGGGTCTTATCCAGGTGAGGGGACAAGTCAACCGAAGCCTGCAGCAGGCTCTGGGCCATCTGGGTGAGACTATGACTACAGCTCAGATGATCCAGGGACACTCATGAAATCTAGACCTTTTGTCCATCTTTGAATGGCTCTCAATTACTCCAAGTTTAAAGATTCCTGTCTTTAAGTATCTTTGGTGATACTTGGGCCCAGTTGTTTGCACCTGCTGTGACCTGGAATGTTTGCTGTCACCACCTGCAGGCCAGGAATGGTACCTCTGCCTAAGCACTTCCTCACACGTGCTACCAGAGGCCCTTATCTTAGTCTCCTCTCATAGTGTAAGACACACCATGGCATTTTAACAGGAAGACACCCACTTCTGAGTGGAATGGCCCTGACCCATACCTCCAAGGAAAACAATTTCCCCCACTGCAGAAGTCAAGGGCTCTGTGAATTCTTGGTTGATGTGCCCAAATTGATAGTCCTCCGCCACCCTTATCTTTCCTATTCCAATGACCTCATTATCCCCCAGACAACAGAGGATATCCTTCACTGTAATCGCTTTCCCCCACCCACCAGTCACACAGCCCTGATTATTCTCCCTTCCCACATCTCTTCCTGCAACCATTTGCTTTACCTCCAGCACACTACCTCTAGCTCAGGCTGTGCCACGTCTGACCCATTCGTTCAATAAATAAGAACTGAGTAGTTTCTATACAGCCAATCCTGGGCTACATTCTCAGGATTATGCTGGAACAAGATAGAACTTTCTCTGAGTCAGTTCTCAATAACATGTGACAAATGCTATGACAGCCCAAGGGAGGCCCCCTCACTAGCCTGGGAGGCAGAGGAGGACTTCCTGGAGGAGGTGACAGTCAAGCCGAGATCAGAGGGATCATTGGGAAGAGATGGCAGAGCTCAATTTGGGAGAGGCCAGTTGGGAGCCAGGTGGGGAAGAATATTCTAGGCTGAAGAAACAGTCACGGCAAAGGCCTGGAGGCAATAGAGTCCAACAGGGTGTGCAGAGGTTCACTGGGCTGGAGCCATAGTGCCGATGAGAGCAGGCTGAGAAGGCAGGACATATGGGCAGCGCCCAGAGCACATGGAGGGGACCTCATGAGCCCTGTGAGGCCACAGAGGAATGACACTTTCAGATTTTTATTTTGGAGAAATCCCCGTACTCATTTTCTAGGTCTGCAGTAACAAAGAACCTCAAACTGGGTGATATAAAAAGAATAGAAATTACTCTCTTAACAATTCTGAAGACCAGAAGTCCAAAATCAGCGTTCAGCCAAGCCGTTGTCCCTTCAAGGCTCGGCCGGGGAGGGATCCTTCCTGCCTGCCTCTTCCAGCTTCTGGGGACTCCAGGTATCCTGTGGCTTGTGGCTGCAAAACTCCCATCTCTGCCTCCTAACAGGGGCTCCTCCCTTCACTGTGGCTTCTCCCCTTCTGTTATTAGGACACCTGGCATTGGATTTAGGCCCCACCCTAACTCACGATAATCTCATCTCAAGATCCATAATTTCATCACATCTGCAAAAACCCTTTATTCCAATTAAGGCCCTTTTTTCTTTCAGAGGCCCTGGAGCACAGACATCTTTTGTGGAGGAGGCCACCCTTCAACTCCCTGCAATTATTCAAGCAGCTACACTGAGAAATGAACTGCAAGTGAGACCAGGGCCCTCCCCACCTTCCTAGGGGCTCCCAGTGACAGTCAGGAGAGAGCCTGAGTGCTTCGGTGTCCTGGGGATCTGGCCCCACACCAGCCCTCCCCTCCAACCCAGCAAGCCCCCTGCAGGGCACTGAATTCCTCCTACTATCAGAGGTGTGGTGCTTCTCTGGTGCTCCCCTCCTGCATCTTTGAAAACTGCTCCCTTGGGAAGCCTGGGGACTTCTCACACCCTCCACCTGGGTGAAGTTCACCTCCCTGAGCGCCCAGAACACCTGCAGCCACAGCTGTCAATCAGCCGTGTTCTTGGCCCTCCCTGTTGTGCCTTCTTTACACCAGTCACGGAGTACATGCACACAGTATTGGGTTGTTGAACTGATTAATTAAAGTTTAGGTAGCTGGTGACTGAGGCAGGCTTCTATTCACTCCTCAAGCCCCCCTCTATGAACAGTATTGACACTGCGGGCCTTTGCTCTTCCATCCTCCCCACCCATGTCTGTCTCCTTCCTCCTATTCTTCCCAGCCCCATCCTTCAGTCCCAGAAAAAATCCACGTGACACCACCATACCCTCCCTGATTTCTCTGTCTTCAAGATGACCAGGAGAACCTCCAAAGATCAGCTAGACCAAGGGGGCAAGAACGTAATGAAAACTAAAATGTGAAAAGCTGTTTCAATCATCCCTTCCAAAATGTTTCGGGTGCACCCATTCCATGCTGCCTTCTGAGGACAAGATGGTAAAAGAAATACAGAGTTCTCATGTAACGTATGGTCTTGCTAGGGAAACAGGTGTCGGTTAAATAGGAACCAATGTGAACGGTATCTGCGGCAAATGCAATGAGCCCATTGAGAGGCAGGGAAAGCGTCTCTCCTGAGGCGGCATCTGAACTCTTGCAGGCCTGGTGGTTAACCAGGCAAAGTAAGGCTGAAAGATGGTTCTAGACAGGAGGAACAACATGTGCAAACACTCTGAGCCTGGGGGCACAGTGAGTGGAAGGGGGACTCTGAGTAGGCCAGTGTGGTGGCATCTGAGTCCTCGAGACTAGGCCGAAGAAGGGCAGAGAAGGGGGTGGGTGGCTGGGGGCCTGCCACCCCGCAAAGGGGTTGGACCAATTTCCTGAGAGATCTTGGAGTCTAAGGGTTAAAGGCAGGCAAAGATTTTCAGCAGGGGAACAAATGATTTGGTTTATGCTTTTAAATGATTACTCTGGCTGCTGTGAGGACAAGAAAATCAGAGGGGACTGAGGCTAAACCTGAGTTCTCAGTGACAATGGAGGCCATTGTCATTGCCCGGGTCAAAACTTGCCATGACAACAGTGGAGAGAGTGAGAAATGGGCAAGCAAGAAGTGTTTAAGTGGTGAAATCACCAGAAACTGGAGATGGATGTGACAAGGGGCGAGGGAGGCTCCTCCTTCTCCATGGCCACATGTTCCAAATGCTGACCTCTAGGCTGATGTCACCATGATAAAGGAAGAATATCTGATATCTCTGTGCAAATGTTTCATAGTGATGACCACATAATTCTGTTCTAGTGAGCAGCAGCATATTCCATCCTCACTTTCTACTAAGAGGGATGGTAATACAGTAATATTAAAAGGCAAGGAGAGATCTCCTTGGTCATGCCATTTTTTTCTTCAGAGAAGCCTACAGTGGGGATGCAAGTGAAGATCATCTCTCATGCTTTGTGTCGTTTAGGATGCTTAAGCACAGAGGAGAAGTTGGGTTAGCAGCTCAAGCCATGAGGCTTATTGCCTCATGGGCTCAAGATGGCTGCCATTATACCAGGCAGCACATGTCATCTCGACAACGTCCAGCCAAAGAAGAGGGGTTTCTCTTCTTTTCAGTTACCCAGTCACTCAACAAATACTTGCAGCGTACCTGCCACCGACACCTGGTTAGTAGCCTAAGAATTCTAAGTCCTTCAGTGCTTCTTTCTCCAAACCTCCAGAGGAGCACGCAGAGCCTATCATTACCTTGTAGGGGTCCTGGGGCAGAGAGGGAAGCAAAGCTGGCCATGCTTGGCCTTCAGAGTGTTGTCTGCATTCTTCAGAGCAAGCAGAATTTGGCAGGTTGCTGTGGACTTAGAACAAACTAACTCACAGGCTCAGAAAGACTTCTCACGAGAGACTTTTCTACTGGTTCTTTGAACAAGCTCCTGGAGCATTCCACCCCTAAACTGCTCTAAATAGACTGTACTTTATCCCAAAACGTATTTGCCACTCTGAAATAGAGCAGAAGGCAGCAAGTAACCTGACAGCAGAATATCTCCCCGTCCAGTCTTCATCATTAGTGAGCTCCTGGAAACTTCCTGATTTCTGAGTTCAGGACACATGGCACTGACAGAAAGATACTCCCTGGGACTACCTTTGCACTGACCTTATTCTCTCTGTGAAGCCCTCAGGGGTCCTCCTGAGTTTTCACTGGACTGGAAGCTCCAGGAGGGTGGGCCCTGATCTGCTCTCTGCTGTGGGCCTGGAGCGATGCTTGACGCCCATCAGTATTGTCGAACACATGCATTGTACGGTGCTTTCTGTCCCACACCACGGGGCTTAGTTTGAGTTTCCTCAGAAGCAGACCCTGAGATAAAGATCCGAGTTCATGAAGTTTATCTGCGAGGTGATCCCAGGAAACATGAGTGACAGAATATGGAAGTGACACAGGGAAAGGCAGACGATAAGGGGAAATCAGGCTGCCTCATAAGGGTGACTTAATCCCAGGAGATCTCTGACTGCCAGTGACACAGAATTATCCCACTTGGGGGCAAAGGGAACCAGGGCATTTAAATACCAACTCCCATAAGTGATTGGTTGAGGATAGCTCCAGGGCCTTAAGTCTCTAGCACTTCTTTCCTACACTGAATGTGGGCAACAGGGGTCCCAGAACACCCACAGCCTCTGCTTCATACCTAAGCAGCAGAGAAAGAGAGCCTTTGTTCGCCTTCCTAGAGTCTCCAGCATGGCCAAATCTATACCAAAACCTTTCTAGAATAGACATCTGAGAAAGGCCAAGACTGATACTTGCCAAGCATCTAAGGTCTCCTCTGCTGCTCACCTGAATTACTGCTCACTAACATTAGGTATTCCTGTCTGAGGTAAGATTATACTTCCCTGTTCTATTGAATTTAGGCACTGCCATGTGACAATGGCCAGTGAAATGTGAGCAAAAGGACATGTGCTACTTCAGAGAAGAAACTATAAAAGCCACGATGCTCTTTGCCTATGGTCTTATCCTTCGGCTACAATGATACCCAGAGAGAGGAAATGAGTTCCAGAATGAAGATGGTATGGGTCAGAGCCCCAGCCAAAATGTGGTAGACATGCCCGTTAAATAAAGAATAGATTCATGTTATCATGAGTCATTGAGGTTTAGGGTTGTTTGTTACTGAGCATGCCCTATTCTGGCCTGACTGATACACCCTCCAAACATTTTGCCTTCACGACCATCCCATTACTATTTCTAATAACTAACATTCACAGGGAAACAACTGTGCCCAGGACACTGGACAAGGCACTTTACAAGCATTCACATGGTCCATCCAGTTCATAGCTCATTACCATTTGCAGATAAGGAAATTAATATCAGCTAACTTACATCAATTGCCTAAGGCCACGAACATGGTACAACTGGGTGTGGGACACAGATCTGACTCTAGATCTCAGGCTCTTAAAAACATGAGACTACTGCTCAAACTTTGTGCAAGACCAACAAGATGACTTTCTCTCTTCAGTTTCTGGTCTGACAACCCCAGCACCATTCATGTCTCCCAGATGTGGCTATGTCCAAGACATCAACTGAAGCTCCAGATCTTCTCTTGCAGAACTTCAGGATACTGAGCACTCTGGCAACTCTGTCCTGCTTGCCTTTCCTGCTTCCAAGTCTATCCCTAACCCCTTGTCCCTCACTGGAGCTGTGTCTGGTTTCCAGGACTTGAACAACCTCAGCTGGGTCATCCTGGCACCCACCAAGGCCTAGCTCAGGCCTGATCTGCTCGCTGCTGCAGGCCTGGTGCAATCATCTCATTCTTCTCCTTCAACCATCCTTCCCTACATCCCTTTGAGCTGCTAAAATGAATTAGCATGGACTGGGTGGCTCATAAACAACAGATATTTATTTCCCAGTTCCAGAGGCTGGAAGTCTGAGATGAGGGTAGGGGTCCTGTCTGGGTTGCAGACATCCAACTTCTTGCTCTATCCCCACATGGCAGTGTCTTCTTATTAAGGCACTAATCCCATTTATGAGGGCTCCACCCTCATGACCTAATTGCCTTTGAAAGGCTCCACCTCCTAACACCATTATATCAAGCTTCAACACTGAATTTGGGAGGGCACAAACATTCAGTCCATTGTACCCACCATCCCTAAAAGTAGATGGTTTTCAATGTCCCATGCTTAGCCAGCTTTTCTCTCTGTGTACTATCTCTATCAAATATTTCACCCGTTCTGTGCTGATGCCTCCCACCCTGACCTTACTCCTAAATCTTGGTTTCATACTTCTACCTCCTGGTGCCATCTTTCTGGAAACTTGCGATCAATATCTCAAACATGAAAACTTATGTCCTCTATCACACTCTGGCTCCTGTCTGTGTCTCCTGCTTCTTCATTCCTAGCAAGGGGACCCACCTTCTCTCTGTGCTTGTTTACTCAGGCCTCATGCACCAACAGAGCACCCATGTTCTGTGAGCCTGAAGAATGCCCCACTCTGTCCCTGTCCTGTTCCTCATAGCCCATCTGTTCCAAGTCCTGGTGCACTGGCCATTGTTTTCAGGATATAACTCCTATTCTTTCATGATTCTGGTCTTTTCAAAGGAAGGCTATCCAATTGTGCAAACAGAATAATTTAGGCTCCTTCTTCCAAAACGGAAAAATCTAAAATCAAAATGTAAGTCTCTGCTGGGGCAGCGCCTGTGGCTCAGTGAGTAGGGTGCCGGACCCATATGCCAGAGGTGGCGGGTTCAAACCCAGCCCCAGCCAAAAACTAAAAATATATATATATGTGTGTGTGTGTGTGTGTGTGTGTGTGTGTGTGTGTCTGCTAAAGAAGGAAATTAGCTTTAAATTAAAGAGAAATTATGAAATAAATCACTTACCCTGAAAAACACTTTATTGGATGCTGTGTTCTGATGCTTCTTTATCTTACTTTTAAGGAAGCTGAATATATCACCTAATGCACAGAAGAGCTTTGTTTAGCCAGGTAAGCAGGGTGGGATGCAGAACTTTAAATCAAATTAAATGCTTTATTCGCCATCATTGGTGACAGATTTTCTCTGTTGTGTTTTCTTTTCCATTTAATGTCAAGTGGTAAAAACCATCTTGCTAGCTAGCAAATTGTTTTCTACAAGACTACATTTACATACCCTGAATTAATAGTCTTGCTGCTATAGATGGCGAGAGACATGAGATGTGCTTTAAGTAACTGTGAGGGGTCACAAACCTAATTTATTAATATTTTCATTAGTCATCTCTTCATCTATACCTGAATTTAAACTTACTGCATATTTTTTCTCTTTCCTGCCTAAAGCTAACACCTTTGGTCCCTTTATTTATTAAAAATCCCAGTGTGATTTCCAACCTTTGAAACTGCCCCCTTTTGCTCTCTTCACTGGACTTGAACACTAAGGAAAGACTTGTTTTTGTTGATTGAATTGTGTTTTCCAAAAAGATAATGTTTAAGTCCTTAACCCCTGATCCCCGTGAATGTTATTGAGAAATTGGGGTCTTCACAGATACATTCAAATTAAGATGATGGCCTACTGGATTACAGGTCCAATGTCCTGTGTCCTTATGAGAAGAAGGGACAACAGAGGCAGACATTGGAATGATGCTTCTACAAACCAAAGGCCTCAAGGACAGCTAGCAGTCACCAGAAGCTGGAAGACGCAAGGAAGTTGTCCCCTGGAGCCATCGGATGGAGGGTGGCCCCACGGATACCTTGATGTTGTACTTCTAGCCTCCAGAACTGTGAGAGAACAGATTTCTGTTATTTTACGCCAACGAATTTGTAGCAATTACGACAGCAGCCCTAGAAAATTAATACACTTGATGCTATTTCCTAATGGTCTCTAAATCTACAATATAACATGAAGAGTTTTTTAAAATACTTCAACACATCGCATCTTGCCTCTCCAAACCCCAGGCTCAGCTCCACGGCCCTTTCCTCTCACAATCGTAGCATTTTTCTCGTGTCCTAGAGCATCGGGGGCTTGTAACCCTCAGTAATTCCCTGGGAATGTAAAGGGCAGATGAGAACAATGATCTCAACCTTTTGTGCCACATTTTCTTAGGATGTGGGTGGGGGTGGGGAGTTAGGACCCTGTCCAGGCCCCAGAAAGCAGTTCCTGGCGCAGAATGTGGAGCTGTGATGTGCCTTTCTTCCCACCTGCCTCCCAGGTGCATCATCTCGCACCCACCACAACACGGTCCCCTGGCTTCCTCACAGGGCTCTGTACGGAGGACAGGGGTCCAGCAAGAGGCCAGAGGAGAATCCACACAGCCAGGGATGAATATGACGCAGTGAAGCCACCTGCTGGTGGGCACGAGCCTCAGGAGGCTCAGCAGGCCTCCCATGAGGTGGGCCAGGCAGAGACGCCCCTGTTACCTCTGCTTGCAGGAATGAAAGAGAGAGAGAAAGTGAGCTGGTGGGCGTTACTGGTGATCTTCAGGGGCGAGGAACCCTGTCCCTCACCTATCCTGTTTTCACTGCTTTTCTTTGCCTTCCAGTAATATAATCTGCCTCTGGTTTAAAATCACTGGTCTTATAAAAATAAAGAGTGCTGGGCTGCAGAACTGAGTCTAACTTCTCTGAGCTTTAGAGATTCTCACTAAGAAATCATCAGCCTGCTCTTTCTGCCTCCAGAAACTGTCACACAGACCAAAGCAGGTTCTGCGGCTGAAAAAGGCTCTGTGGGTGGTAGGAAGCCAACCCGTGCTAGTTGTTATTCATTATCATTGTTGATGTGCATATCGTAGTAAGTAAGAGCTTCTCAAAGCAGGAAGAGTTTGCTAACGGTGCCCTGCACGGTGTCCTGTCCAGTGTCATGGGCACTCCACAGGGGATGCCACGTGCATAAGTGAGCTTAGTTCGGTCTCTGCTCCCCCACGTCCCTGCCGCACAGCCTCTCACCAGGCCTGCCACCTGCCTTGTCCACTTTCAGCCCCTTTCTTTGGGAGCAGCCCTTCTCAGGAAGCTGTGTCCTGATTGCAGGGTCTGTCCCTCTGGAGAGTAGCACAGGAAAATGCTCCTGGAGCCCACGGGCTCATCCAGATACAGCCACTGGATCTATAGGGCTCCTCAGACCACTCAGTCACTGAGGTCCGTGGGCAAGACACACACTCTCCCTTTTGGTTTAACTCACCAGTGACATGAGACAACCCACGGAAATGCCAGCCCAGGGTAGGCAAAGGCAGGCAATATTCATTCTTCCAGACAGATGCTTCATAGCATCTGACCTCGTCATGTGCTGATCAGCATTTTCTAGGTCCCTGGAGCATCGACTCTCTGCAGGCTTCTTGCCAATTGGCCCCATGAGGCAAATAAAACGCAAATGCACAATGCTGGCCTGATTCCTCCCGCTACCTATGCTTTGTTAAGGTAGAACAACAGGATAATGACAGCATTAACTCGTCAAGTTGTAAGATCTCTTTTGGAAATGTAACATCCTAGCTGCTGTGCACTGTGGCTGGGTTTTGTAAAATTCGTAAAACCTGTGTGAGCCCTTCATGCTCACACACATACACACACAGAGATACATCCCTCACCCTGATACTAAAGCTCCCACCTGCTTCTTTACACCAAGAGGATAAGTTATTGAGAAAAGAACCTCCTACTCGAGGGTCCAAAGACAATGTTTGGACTCTGGAGCTGCTGTGTGACTTCATACAAGTCACTTAGTCTCTCTGAACTTCAGGTTTCTCATCTATAAATTGAGGATAGCTAAATCTAGCCCACAAGGTAGTTATAAAAGCAGGTGCAAAAGCATAGTAAAAATATAATGATGCCATTGCTATTACTGCCTGTTTCAAACATATCCACAGTTCTCTTAGAACCTGGTAATTTTTATGAAATCCAACTAAAAAGAGACAAGCAAAGAAAACATAAAAGGAATATTTGTATCATCACAAGATGGTTTTCTCAAGCTACACGTGGAAATAAGTGAGTCTGATCCTCCACATCCCTGCACACAGAAATTGCCTTCAGAACCTAAGGGGGCTCAGCCAGGGCTCTATCTTGGTGTGAACACAACTGCCACCTTCCAAGAGCCAAGGCCAACCAAGAGAAGACCTGGGCATAGAGGGGAGGCCCCCATGAACAAATCACCTCCCAAGATCCTACTTCCTAACACCATCACCTTGGGGATAAGGACTTCAACATATAAATTTGGGGATGGGGTCTTAAGGAAGGAAGTGAGGTAGTGTGGGGCGGGGGAGGCGCAGCTAGATGCCTTCATAGGGGGAGAAGAGGTCATGAACCCTTTCGGGACAGGAAATCCAACTGCTCATGACCTCTGACCTTCCTACAGGAATACCAAGTTAGTTAGAATCCATCAGGACACCATAACCACTAGCCAATCTCGGCTTCAGCCCCAACTAGTTCAAAGTATACTTTCCAGGAACGACTGAACGTCAGCCTCAGCTGGAAGATGGGTTTCTTTTGCTGGGTGAACGCCGTCTGTCCCTTCTACTCCCAGCCGCCCTTCCCACCACATGCTGCTCTGTTTCTGTTTCACACTGGCTTTGCTTCCTTCTCCATTTCTATCCCATTCTAATGCATTTCCCTGCACAGAAGGAACTGGAAAGCTCAAGTTCACATTTTCCAGACTTGGTGGCAATGAGGGATCAAGGTGAGACTCAGGACAGATGAGATGCAAGCACAGGCGGTTTGGATTCTGAACTGAGCTACACAGAGTGAGGACAGTCCTGCCTATGAGTATCAGTCGAGGCAAAGGCAGCCCGGTCCCAGGCCTGCCGCTGTGGCAGCAGCTTCCTTGGCAGCCTGACTCTGTGGTGCGATTTTGGGCATCATTCCAGTGAGTTTACTGTAGAGCCTTTTTTCATCCTTCCCAATAATAATGAAGGCAAACTCCATCTCTCCCAAATCTCGTTCTGCTTACACAGTCAGAATGCCTTCGTTACCTACAACTAAGAATGCAGGCTAATACAGTCAGTTGCATTTGGCTGATCCCTTTCAGCAGGGAAGGGGGAAGCCCTTGCTCACATAACTATCCTAGGATGTTTTTATGAAATGATTTGCCTAAAAACATAACCTGGCATCAGCAAGATTTGGCCTAAATGATTTGGACCTAGTGCCCAAAATAAATAAATATAACCAAGACGTCAAAAAAATCACTACTTTGCCTTAGTCCTTGAGTTGAAATAGTTTTAATTTACAAATAAGAAAGAAAAACAGTCACAAAAGTAAAGGGTTGCATAGAAATTGCATTTCAATAGGCTGGTTTGCCTTTATCTTTTCCATTAGGTAGGCATTCAAGCTTGACATGCATGAATTCCCTGCCTTTTTACAAATGAACATTCATGATTCTAATGAGAGTGCTGCAAATTATTTCAAAAGTTCTGGAAATCTCAGGCTGACGATGTGCGTTCATGTCAGATATCACTCATATTCAGGTTACTTCCTGAGCTAATGCCATTCTTAAGATCGTCTTCATTATTTCTATTATGTGCATAAAATAATTTCTTCTGCTGTGAAGAAGTTGGGGGGGGCATGTAATGCTAAACAATTTTTATAAGAGTCTTCTTTGATATTTTTCGGAAAAGGCATTGTGAATGTTTCAGTTGTGTGAGGCAGCCTGTTATTGGGGAGGGAAGCAGGCCTGCTTGCATGAGAGCTATCTCTGCGTGGAAAAAAAGGTTTCTATCCTGGGCCCAGTTGCATCTGCCCTGGCAACGCTGACGCACAGAATGTTATTGGAATTGGAAAAGGTAACTTGGGGAAAGGCAATGCCAGAGTCTCTGAGCCAGAAGAATGACATGCCTACTAGAGGACTTTGAAGTCCACCCCCTCGTCTTTTGTGAGCCTCAGGCCACATCCAAAAAGATGAGACAACTGTGGGATTGGAGACTGAGTCCCTTCGGGCTGGTGTAACAAAATGCCACACACTGGTGGCTTGTAAACAACAGAAATTTATTACTCACAGTTCTGGAGACTGCAAGCCCCAGATCAGGGTGTTAGCGGAGTGTTTCTGATGAGGGCACACTTTCTGATTCATCCACATTCTCACTGTGTCCTCACATAGTGGAAGGGGTAAGGGGGTCTCTCTCTGAGGCCTCTTTTTAAGGGCACTAATCTCATTCATGCAGGCTCTACCTCCATGACCATGACCTAATCACCTCCCAAAGGCCCCATCTCCTAATACCAGCCACCACCCTTCAGGGTAAGGATTTCAACATAAAAATGAACAGGTGGGGAGGGGACAAACGTTCAGATCATAGCAGTGACAGAGAGATACCTTTTCAATGTAGCTTCTTAAAAAAAGAAATAATGACTTCTCTGAAAACTTAACAGGTCATATGGATTTAAAACTGGATGAAATTCTGCTTACTATTAGGAATTTAATATCTAAAGTCGCCAAGCCACTGGCAATCATAGACGAAAACTACCATATGGAAAAGTTATCAACATGTCCTTTTTGGAAGCACAAAATCACTGCAACGTTTTTAAGTGTCCAAAAAGAAAAATCCATTAAACATGTTTCTGGGCATTTTTCCTTCTTTGGGGGTAAGAACAGCATTCCCATTAATGACAGAGTGAGCTGTTCATGTTCTCAGAAGGAGCGATGGGCTAATTGCAGATGAAGAATATAAATTCAGCCCAAGAACTAAGGCCCAGCTCTCGTGCCCACGCGGGAGCCCATTACTGTTGGTTCAGGCACTCAGACAGAAACACAACTTCTTTATTCCAGAAGCCCTACAGGGTAATTGAGGTCCTGCACATAAAGAGGCTGGATGACTGTTATTGTAACCTTCTTCTGGATCTGACTGCTGGACAGTGAGAGGTACAGACAGCAGTGGGGATTTGTGTCAAGATTTAAGTCAAATTTCATTTTTAAACACTGGCCTGCTCTCATCTTCTCTCTATGGCTACAGCACACTCCACATCGCTTCACTCTATTTTTCCAGCTAGCGTAGGTTAAGAGTTGAGGGGTGATACTTAACAGCTGCTTAATGGCAGAGATGTTCACTGTGGTGAAGGGCAGGTGATAAAGGTGCAAACTCCAACTCCTGCCCCTACTGAAAGCCCGCAGGAATAGTGGAAATTCTGAGGTTCTCGGGGTGATTCTGGCCAGGACAGCTAGGGGTTACTGAACAAGCTGTTTGGCTCTCCTTTGGATCCTACATCAGTCTACATTTCATGTCTATTCAAATGAACGTGTGCTAAATTCCCCTGTGTTTTCCCCACAGGGCTGCAGAGGCAGCTGGAGAGAGGGCTGTTCTGAATGTCTGGGGAACAAAGGCAGGAGAGGGCTGCAGCGGGGGGCTCCAAGGGAAAAGTTCTTCAGCTGGTGGCTTAGAACAGATCACAAATGATGGATGTGGGGTGGCCAAGTCCTGCTGCAAGACAAGTGTCCCAAGTCCAGGTACACTCTGAGGAGTTGCTCTGCTTAGAGCCCAGAACAGACCTTGGGCTGTAAGTCACCAGAGAATACAGCTTTCCAAGGCTGGGTGCCCTGGGCTTTCCCATGGCCCACATGAACCTCTGAGGCAGCGGTTCTCAACCTGTGGATCGCGACCCACAGGAACTGTATTAAAGGGCCACGGCATTAGGAAGGTTGAGAACCGCTACTCTGAGGTTTAGGATGGTGATTCCTTAGTCGAAGTCACAGTGTGTGAGAATTCTTGGTGCTAAGTAAAGCCTGCTCTTGGCCCCTTTATTTTCTTCTAGTGAGAATTCAGCACCCAGTTTATGAAGGAAATACAAATAAAAACAAGAAAGGGAAGGAAGAAATGGTTACCTTGACTGAAAGAGCAATGTTGTTGCTAGGAATGGAGTGCCAAAACTGTGGCTGGATCAAAAAAAATAAAAAAATTGCATACACCTGTGGCTGTCATGAAGCTGTTGAAGACACATCTGCAGGATGCAACTACTGTCTTCCCTGGTAGGAGCCTGGGGCCATTCCCTTCCTCACTTAGGAGGAACACCTGACCCTAACACGTGCTTCCCCTTCTCCCACTCCCCCTGCCTTCAGAATAGGCTGAGTCAGCTGTGCACACCTCAGGAGTCACCGGCAGTGACTCCTCTGTCCCATCACTTCTGAGCAGATGGAGGTATTTCCATCTCTAGCAATCTAGGGAGGTAGCTACAAAGAAATCAAAGTAACTAAGAGAAGGTATTCATCATTAATATTAAAAATATATGTGTAACACCCATTAAAATAGCTATTATATTTTTTAAAAGAACAGGCAATAACCGTTGGAGAGGATGTGGAACCACTGGACCCTTTGTGCATTGTTGTACTTTCCATAGTAGCTGCATGTAAAATGATGCAGCTACTATGGAAAGCAACATGACAGGTCCTCAAAAACTTTAAGGACCAGCACTTTTACTCCTGGGTATATACTCAAAAGAATTGAAAGCAAGAACAAATATCTGCACCCCCATGTTCATAGCAACATTATTCCCAGTAGCCAAGAGTGGGTAGCAGCACAAGTGTCCAGTGGATGAACAAAATGTGGTACATACATTCAATGGAAGAGTATTCAACCTTAGAAAGGAAATTCTGACACATGGTACAACATAGATGAAACTTGAAAACATTAGGTAAGTGGAATAAGCCAAAATGACAAATATTGTATGATTCCACTTATACTAGAGTAGTTAAATTCATAGAAACAGTACAATGGTGGTTGCCAGAGGCTGGGTGGAGAGGAAGGGGAAATTATTGTTTTAATGGGGACGCAATTCAAGTTTTGCAAGCTGAAAAGAGTTCTGGAGATGCATAGTTGTACAATGTGAATGTATTTAGTTAACTACATTATATATTTTTTTAAATTATTTTTATTTATTTATTTTTTTTTGAGACAGAGCCTCAAGCTGTCACCCTGGATAGAGTGCTGTGGCATCACAACTCACAGCAACCTCCAATTCCTGGGCTCAAGCGGGTCTCCTGCCTCCGCCTCCCAAGTAGCTGGGACTACAGGCACCCACCACAACGCCCAGCCATTTTTTTTTTGGTTGCAGCCGTCATTGTTGTTTGGTGGGTTCGGGCTGGATTCGAACCCGCCAGCTCAGGTGTACGTGGCTGGCGCCTTAGCCCATTGAGCCACAGGCGCCGACCCGTTTTTAAAATTATTAAAATATTCCCAACACAAAGAAACAATAAATGTTTGAGATGATGGATATGCTAATTACCCTGAGCTGATCACTATACAGTATATGCATCAAAACATCACTACATACCCCATAAATGCATATGATTAGTTATCAATTAAAAAATTAAAATGGTGCCTGGGGAACAAGATGGCGGACTAGAGACATCTCCTTGCTGGCTACTCATGGTGAGACAGGGGAAAGTGGACTTCACCACCTCTGGCTGGGGGAATCTGCACAGAAACATCACTCTGGGAGCACAGTGAAGCAACAGGAGACTTCAGGAGTCAATGAGGAGGTCTGGAGCTGAGGAAAACTGACGTGGAAAGCAGGTGCTGGTACTGGCAGAGGCTGGCTGGTTGGCCAGTTCTTCTGCAGAGGTCTGGGGATGGGAAAAGGCTGTCCTGCAGTATTTTGATTTTGAACTGGGCTGCTTGCTGGAGCAGCAAGTAGACTCATGTAGCATCCGGTGTCTGGTGTTGAATGCTGGGCAGGGTGGTTCTCCCATTGGCTTGGCTGCTGGTGAGGCACTGCCATTATAAGAAGGCCACCGTGGGAGGAACAGTCCACAGGCTCCTAATGCTCTGCTGGCTCCAGCTCACCTGCTGAGCTCTATCAACCATTCTTGGGGTGAGCTGAGCAGCCTCTGCACCCCTCAAGAGGGCCACTTTGTTCTAAGGACACTGATGGGCCTTCTGGGACGTCTGACAAGAGCTTTGGGACCCCAGTCCCTTGGGGACTGAATGCTGAGGGAGCAAACAGTCCTGGCTTGAGGGCAAAGAAGTGAGGAGGATAAGCCACTAGAGAGTGGCTTCTGACCCCCATTATATACAGTATATCCAGCATGTGTTCTCTGTCTCCTAACACCATAGCACCACCTGGTGTCCAGGCAATATATTTCAACATACACATATTGTTTTACCTTTTTTGCTTCTTTTTTTAATTTTTTTCCCTTAGTTTTTTCTTTTCTTTTTTTCTCTTTTGTTGTTGTTATTATTTTTTTGTTTGGTTTTTTCTGTTTGGTTGTATTTGTATTTTTTCAATTTTACTTTTATCAATAATAAGGGTTCCTCCATTTTTGTTACAGTTTTTCAGCCCCTTTTTTCTTTCTTTTTTATTTCTCTCTTTTGGTAGATATTTTTCTACTTTTCTCAAATTTCTCATTGAAATTTCTCATACAACAGTTAAACTATCTTTTTCCCCCTGTATCTTATACAATTATATTTTTAATTTTTATATTTATTTTTATTTTTATTTTCACTTTTCTCTTCTCTGATGACCGGGGAGTCACAGCATTCATCTGTCTCAAGGAGGCCACAGGCTCACAGTCTTGGGTGTCCTCTACCTTTGGCCTTTGGGGAAAAGGTATTTATAGGTCCCCACTGCAACATACTGCTGATTTCTTTCTATATTTGGCAGAGGTGGGGTCTTGCTTTTACCCATGTTGGTAAGATCTCCTGACTTTAAGGGACCTGCCTGGCCTCCCCCCTCAAAGTCCTAGAGCTGTGGGTGTGGTTAAGGCACCTTGCTGAACATTTCTCCATTTCTCCTGTCATTTTCTTTCTCTCTTACCATCCTTTTTCTCTCCTTTCCTTCTACTCCCTTGGGTTTTCTTTACTCTTTATCTTTTTCTTTGTTTTCTCCATTCTTGCTCTCTACCTTTATTGTCCTTTTGATGTTATACATAAGGCAGCTCCAACACCTAAGCTCTGGGACAGGTAATTTAAAGTGAAGGAGGTAGTGAGAAGGAAAAAGTAGAAGAAGGAAGTGAACAAGAAGAAAACACAGATAAGGAGGAACCAACAGAAAAAAATCTGGCAACATGAAAAACCAGAATACAGCAAGCCCTCCCACCCAGGGATCATGAGGTAGCTACTGCAGAGGATTCCACCTGTAAAAAATTAATGGAAATTAAAGAAAGGAAATTTAAAATATAGATGGCAAAGACAATAAAGGGAATTGACAAGAAAGTGAAAAACAGAACCAAAAGATGGATGAAAAATAAGAAGAATATAAAAGGATATGGTGGTGCTTAAGGACTTAAAAGAGTCAAACAGGGAATTAAAACATGCAATAGAAAGCATCAATAACAGATTAGACCAAGGAGAAGAAAGATTCTCAGAACTAGAGTATAAAGCTTTTTTTTTTTTTTTCTGGTAGAGACAGAGTCTCACTTTTTTGCCCTCAGTAGAGTGCCATAGCATCACACAGCTTTACAGCAACTTCCAACTCCTGAGCTTAGGCAATTCTCTTGCCTCAGCCTCCCGAGTAGCTGGGACCACAGGCGCCTGCCACAATGCCTGGCTATTTTTTTGTTGCAGTTCAGCCAGGGTTGGGTTTGAACCCACCACCCTCAGTATATGGAGTTGGCACCTTACTGACTGAGCCACAGGTGCCACCTAGAGTATAAAGCTTTCAGAGTTAACCCAGGCAGTTAAAGAGACAGAAAAGAAGAGAGAGAAACCAGTAAAGTCTCTCAGAGAATTGTGGGACTTCATGAAACATTCAAACATATGAATCATAGGTATTCCTGAAAGGGAAGAAGAATGTTCCAAAGGAATGGAAGCCCTACTGGAGGACATCATAAATAAAAAGTATCACTAACAATTCCAAAACACTCCTTTTAGAGGGATATCAAACTCTGGGTCATCTCAACACAAATAGAGCATCTCCAAAACACATTGTCATGAACCTGGCCAAAATCAAAATGAAAGAGTAAATTTTACAAGCAGCTAGGAGTAAGCACCAATAGACCTACAGAGACAGATTCATCATTCATTCATCAGACAACAGGCTTCTCAGCTGAAACTTTCTAAGCCAGAAGAGAATGGTCAGCTACCTTTAAACCTTCTTAAACAAAAAAAATTTAGGTATAGGTGGAACATTTCTTAAAATGATTAAAGCCATCTATGACAAACCCATAGCTAATATCATCCTGAATGGAGTAAAGCCAAAAGCTTTTCCGTTTAGAACAGTAACCAGACAAGGATGTCCTTTATCACCACTGCTATTCAACATAGTGCTGGAAGTTCTAGCCAACACAATCAAGAAAGAGAAAAATACAAAGGGCATCCAAATGAGGGGAGAGGAGGTCAAACTTTCACTCTTTGCTGACGATGTCATATTATACTTAGAGAACTCCAGAGACTCAACCACAAGACTCCTGGAAGTGATCAAGAAATATAGTAACATCTCAGGGTATAAAATAAATGCCCACAAATCAGTATCCATTGTATATACCAGTAACAGCCAAGTTGAGAAGCAAGTCAAGGACATAATTGCCTTCAAAGAAAATGAAATATCTAGAAATATACCTAACAAAAGAAGTGAAGGACCTCTACAAAGAGACTTAAGGAAAAAAATAGCAGAAGACATTAACAAATGGAAGAACATACCATGCTCTTGGCTGGGAAGAATCAACATTGTTAAAATTTCTATTCTACCCAAAGAAATCTGCAGATTCAATGCAATCCACATTAAAATACCAACATCATATTTTGAAGAACTATAAAAAAATAATACTCTGTTTCATATGGAACTAGAAAAAAAGTCATATAGCCAAGGCAATTTTTAGTAATAACAGCATTGGAGGCACCACTCTTCCACACTTTAGATTATATTACAAGTCCACAGTGATTAAAACAGCATGGTATTGGCACAAAAATGGAGACAAACATTTAGGACTAAATAGAAAACCAAGAGATGAAACCAGTCTCTAGTGGCCATCTGATCTTTGATAAACCAAACAAAAGCATATAGTGGGGGGAAAGAATTGCTATTCAATAAACAGTGCTGAGAGAACTGAATAACTACATGCAAAAGACTAAAATTGGACCCACACCTTTCACCACTTACAAAAAATTGACTCAAAGTGGATAAAAGATTTAAATCTAAGACATGAAACAATAAAAATCCAATAAGAAAATATGGGTAAAACTCTTGAGGATGTAGGCCAAGGGAAAGATTTTATGAAGAAGTCTTTAGCAGCAATCGCAGCAACAGAAATTAACAAATGGGACTTAGTTAAACTGAAATACTTTTGCACAGCTAAGAACACACTAAGTAAAGCAAAAAGACAATGTTCAGAATGGGAAAAGATACTTGCAGAGTATCAATCTGACAAAGTTTTGATAACTAGGATCTATAGAGAACTTAAATTAATCAACAAAAGAAGAGCAAACAATCTCATCTATCAGTGGGCAAGACACATGAACAGAGCCTTCTCTGAGGAAGACGAGCGAATGGCTAACAAACATATGAAACAATGCTCATCATCTCTAATGATCAGAGAATAGAAAATTAAAACCACCCTGAGATATCACTTAACCCCAGTGAGAATAGCCCACATCACAAAGTCCCAAAGTTGCAGATTCTGGTGTGGGTGTGGAGACAGAGGGACACTTTTATACTGTTGGTGGGACTGCAAACTCATATAGTCTTTTTGGCAAGAAATATAGAGAATCTTCAAAGTACTCAAATTAGACCTCCCATTTTACCCCACAATCCACTACTAGGCATCTACTCAGAAGAAAAAAAAACATTTTATCATAAAGATATTCGCACTAGAATGTTTATTATAGTGCAATTATAATTTCCAAGATGTGGAAACAACCTAAATGCTCATCAACTCAGGAATGGATTAACAAGCTATGGTATATGTATACCATGGACTACTATTCAGCTATAAGAAAAGATGGAGACTTTACATCTTTTGTATTAACTTGGATGGAGTTGAAACACATTCTTCTTAGTAAAGTATCATAAGAATGGAAAAGCAAGAATCCAATGTACTCAATTTTATTATGAAGGCAGTAGACGATCTAACATGCCCACAAAGGAGAAAAACTTAATTCTATTTGAGTTGGGGGGAGAGAGAATAAGGGAAAGGGGAGATGAGGGGGTATTTGTATGCTCCCACTTAAAGGGCACAAGGAAGGGTATATGACATACCTTTTGGGTGCAGGACACAACTACAAGAGGAACTCTACCTAACAAATTCAAAAATTGTGACCTGGTTGTTTGTACCCTCACAATAACCTGAAATTAAAAAAAAAAAATTAAAATGGTAAATTTTATATAATATCTCTGATTTTAAAAAGTAAGTAAGTGTGTGTACACACAGCTACCTGAGGTTCATGTGGTAAGGACTCTTTGAGCTGGGTCACTTTCCCAGCTGATGGAGGAATGGAATAACATAGGGGCTTGATGACCAGAGCCAAAGAGAGTGAAGGAAAAGCTTGCCCACATGTTGGGATTTGAAGAGCTACCAAAAGCTTCTCTTAAAAAAAGAGAACTACATTTATCAGTGTTCTCTCTGTAGGTTGCCTCACTAATATTGTCTCATTTAGTCCTCACCAGTCCCATTCCAACCTTGGGAAATCTTCCCCTTGCTCCCTTTTACAGACTTAGAGAAGTTGAGTAAACTGCCTGGGTGATCTAGGCCCTAAGTGGTGACAAGGTGACAATGGGCCCTGAAGCCGGGTTGGTCTATTTTTAAAGCTTTTGATGCAACCGCAGGTTATACTTGTCTCTTCCCACAAAATATGTCACTCCTTCTGGAATCGCCTTGCAAAGGTGCCTATGTCTCACTCTTTGCATCATCCACCTAAATTCTGAGTTCAAGCGTGTTTTTACTGGATCGGCAATCTACATGACTAATCCCCAAATTTGTGCAGTGCGCAATCTGCACAGCTGAATGCTGCAGACATAGTTAACATATTATGTTATTGAAGAAAGGCAATACAAAAGTTCACTAACATGTTAGCAGGACTCCTTACCATAGATAACTTTTTACCACACATTCTCCTCTGGTAGAAAATGGGACCCACCTTAAAAGGCCCAAGATGCAGGACAGGCAAGCTTGGACGACAAGGGCAAAGAGGAGGTATGTGGTGACATTCAAATAAGCAATGCCACTGGGGAATCTGCACAGCCTCGCGGGACAGCGACGAGACACTCCAGGGCTTCAGTGCCTGCTTTTAGATCTGACACAAAGGCCCTGAGTGGCCTCTCCTCCCCCTCCGCCTCACCTCCCCCCCAGCTTGCTTTCTTTTCACTCAACAATAAAAGCAGGATTTAAGTGCTGCTTCAGGGATTTCTCAATTCATTCAATGGATTTCAACACACTTTCTAAAAGTTCACAATCTGCCTCTGCCAGAGCGTTAGCATGACCAAATCTATGCCTGGACAGCCAGCAAGAGGACACCAGGTGATTCTGGCCCTGGACTTGAACTGGAAATAGAGGGGGCCTGGCTGAGCCAACTCTCCTCTTAAGGAAGGGAAGGATGCTGTGAGCATGGTCACAGACCAGGAAGCTCAGACAGGCTGATGCCACGAAGCCTCCCAGCCCCAGAGGCTCAGGAGGGAGAGAGTATGGTGGTCAACAGGGAACCTCCAGTGGGGCATTGTCACCAAAGGATTCAGGGGGCAAGAACTCAGAGGGAGGCTGAGTGTGTAACCACAGACAACTCATGCGTGATTCATTCCAGGTCGACTGCGTCCAAGGGGATGACAGCAAGAAAAGAGTATCACAATTGGGTGTGTTTTCTCATTGCCTCCCTAAGCCTCTCTCTCTCTTTCTCTCTCTCTCTCTCTTTTTTTTAATTATTAAATCATAGCTGCGTACATTAGTGCAGTCAAGGGATACAATATGCAGGTCTCACACACAATCTGAGATCTTTTCATCAAACTGTTTAACACAGCCTTCATGGCATTTTCTTA
>CAUYRH010058027.1:0-15951 GCA_963574655.1 Perodicticus potto
TGAGCCTGTAAATGGTGTTTCTTGACAGCAGGACTGGGCCATCAAGTGCTGAGTCTTTCTGGGGTGACATCCTCAAGTACTGGGTCCCAGAAGTCCCAGAAGTAGAAATCATAAGTTTGGTCATTTTGGTCTTGAACTGTAGGATTGGAATACTTACCAGATCTTCTGTTTTCCTAGAGCTCCATAAGTACAGAAATTGTATCTAGTTAGTGTCCCATTGCTGCTTCAACTTAGAGAAGCAGAATTGTGCTGATTGACTTCACGAGAGCCTAAAGTGCAATCGTCAGAATATCGTCACTTTATTAACTTGCAGTGAAAACTCTTACTGACAAGATATTCCTGAGGGCCTACTGCTACCACTTTTTTTCTTTCTGAAAGAGAACCATAGGGGAGGACAAATTAGTTAAAAGCCTGCATAGCGAACTAGGGACAAAGTTATATAGCATTTGAATATTTACGAGTTTCCAGCTCTACAACCGAGATCTAACCTGAGGTTAAATCAAATGATGATATCTGATGATTAAATCACATTCTTTCCTAGATAGCGTAGGATGGGTTGAACTGAGGGCTTTCTCTGATTCTTAGTTTTTGGTTATTCCTTTTTAAATGATACTTTCTTATAGCTGGGCATTGTGGCGGGTGCCTGTAGTCCCAGCTACTTGGGAGGCTGAGGCAAGAGAATCGCCTAAGCCTGGGAGTTAGAGGTTGCTGTGAGCTGTGTGATGCCACGGCACTCTACTGAGGGCGATAAAGTGAGACTCTGTCTCTAAAAAAAAAATAAAAAAATAAATGACACTTTCCTTTTTTGAGGGATTTGAATACATTCAGCATAGTCTTGCTCTGGCTCAGTTGTTTTACCTTCTTTAGGTGACAGCCTCTCTTTACTCCATTTTATTGCTAGCTTGAACATAACATGCTTGGGCTCCATGTATTTGACCAGGATTAGCCCATGACTTTTGAACTTTATTTGCATATCTTGAATACTTTTAGAGGTTCACAACCTTCAATAGTATTTCTCAGACTCCTCTTTCCTTCCCTCCCCATTCTCTCACACCCACGATGCACTGGAATTCCTCATTTGTTAGATCCCTCAAACACTTCTGCATAATCAGCCCACTCAGAAAACTTTTCTCCTGTATTTCTGACATGTTTTTTAGTGTCTGTTCCTTTCCATTTATTGCCTGGATTTTCCTTAGCAATGGTAAGAGCCCCAAAACTGACATAGTAAGTAGCCACCCTTCTCCCTTTCTTCTCTAGTTGCTTCTGATTTTCTTTTACCTTCATCCTCCCAATTCTGTTTCATCAATGCAGGGGACTAGACTGGCTAAGAAAATCTTCCCTCCATGGTGAGGGGAGAAGGAAGCTGAGAGGGACAAAGTCATAATTATTTTATTGTATTTATTTATTTATTTTTGAGACAGAGTCTTACTTTGTCGCCGTTGGTAAAGTGCTGTGGCATCACAACTCATAGCAACCTCAAACTCTTGAGCTTAAGCGATTCTCTTGCCTCAGCCTTCCAAGTAGTTGGGGCTACAGGTGCCCACCACAACACCCAGCTATTTTTTTTTTTTGAGACAGAGCCTCAAGCTGTCGCCCTGGGTAGAGTGCTGCGGCATCACAGCTCATAGCAACCTACAACTCCTGGGCTCAAGTGATTCTCCTGCCTCTGCCTCCCGAGTAGCTGGGACTACAGGCGCCTGCCACAATGCCCGGCTATGTTTGGGTTGCAGCAATCATTGTTTTTTGGAGGGCCTGGGCTGGATTTGAACCCTCCAGCTCAGGTGTATATGGCTGGCGCCCTAGCCGGTTGAGCCACAGGCACCGAGCCTGCACCCAGCTATATTTTTTATTGTAGTTGTTATTGCTGCTTAGCTGGCCTGGGTTGGGTTCGAACCCGCCACCCTCGGTGTATGTGGCTGGTGCCGTAACCACTGTGCATGGGCGCCAAGCCGGCCATAATTGTTTTAATGAGGGAAATGAGGAAAGCTACAGTAGTCAGTAGTTATACCTCATTTACTTTTCTATCCACTAATTGACTCAATAATTATTTATTGAGTACCTATCATGTGCCAGAGGCTAAGAATACAGAGGGAACTAAAATACCATCCTGGTTCTCATAGAACTCACCAGACTAGAGGGAGCAGTGGTGTGCTAGATCTAGCACTCACCTACTTGAAAAAGCTGCTTGTTAAATTTTCAGGAATTTTTTGAGTTATTAAATGGAGGCATTATTACAAATTAAATCATATGAGTGGTGCCTGTGGCTCAAGGAGTAGGGTGTTGGTCCCGTATACTGGAGGTGGGGGATTCAAACCCGGCCCCAGCCAAAAACTGCAACAACAAAAAAAATTAAATCATATAACTCACAAATTACATTAAAAACAAATGTAATGAGTACTCAACTTACAACTTCCTAATTATTTTGCTATTATCTAGGCAGTTGAGTTTATTTCTATTTCTAAGGTATCTTATTGTGGAAATACTATACAGTGATATAATGGGGTGCTGTTACACTCTTTCCTGAAATCTCATGTTCAGTAACATCAGGTTTATAGCTTGAAATCTGTCATGGTGGGAGTATTTACACCATGGAAATTTACAAATGTTACCAATGAGGGCTCCCTTCCCCTCAACCAACTGTTAAATGTTCGCCAGCACACACTGTATGGGGGAGGTAGACAAGTAAGAGATAAGTAGAATACAATACAGAAGGAAGCACAGAATAGTGTGGGAACACAGAAGAGGGGAAGCTAATCTAGTGGGTAGTAGACAGGGATAGGGAAGAGGCCTGAAGGGCTAGTAGGAACTGGCTGGACATAGGGAAGAGTGGGTGGGTCTAAAAAAGTGTTTTCTAGACAGACAAAACTTCACAAAGCAGAAGAACCTAGTGTATTTTGGCTGTTGTAAGTATTTTAGTACCATAGTAAAGGGAAGTCTTTGGGCCAATGATGGGATTATAAAGGGGAAGGCTAGGTGTCTGAGATTCTTTCTGAATGCAGTAAGGAATCAGTGAGAGGCTTCATGTAGATTGTGCCTCAGTCACACTGACATTCTGGAGAGGTTACTCTAGAAAAGTGGTTTTTTTTTTTTAGAGACAGAGTCTTCACTTTATCATCCTCGGTATAGTGCGGTGGAGTCACAGCTCACAGCAACCTCCAACTCCTGGGCTTAGGTGATTCTCTTGTCTCAGCCTCCCAAGTAGCTAGGACTACAGGCGCCCACCACAATACCCAGCTATTTTTGATGCAGTTTGGCCGGGGCCGGGTTTGAACCCACCACCCTCGGTATATGGGGCTGGCGTCCTACTCGCTGAGCCACAGGCGCCACCTGTTTGCTAAGATTTTAATGTGGCATTTTTAATCAATTTTTTGAGGGATATTGATCTGTTAATTTCTATTCTTATTATCTTTGTCTGGTTTTGGTATCAAGATAATGCCAGATCTTGTAAAGTTGTAAAGTATTCTCTACTGTATTTTCTAGATGAAGTTTGTGAAAATTATTATTTATTATATAAATGCTTATTAGGATTCATCAATGAAGTCATGGAGGCCAGAGCTTTTCACTGTGGGAAGATTATAAAATTACTAATTCATGTTCTTTACTTGCTATAAGTCTGCAGGTCTATAGATTTTCTATTTATTTTGAGTCAGTTTTAGTAATTTGTGACTCTAGATATTTATCTAAATTGTCTAATTTGACTGGGTGCAGTGGCTCACGCCTATAATCCCAGCACTTGGGAGGCCGAGGTGGGTGGATTGCCTGAGCTCACAGGTTCCAGACCAGCCTGAGCTAGAGCAAGACCGCTGTCTCTATAAAATAGCTGGGTATTGTAGCAGGCACCTTTAGTCCCAGCTACTTGGGGAGGCTAAGGCATGAGAATTGCTTAAGCCCCAGAGTTTGAAGTAGCTATGAGCAGAGACGGCACGGCACTGTACGGAGGATGACAAAGTGAGACTCTGTCTCTAAATAAATAATTAAGTTGTCTAATTTGCTTCCATAAAGCTGCTTATAGTATGTCCTTATAATCTTTTCAACTTCTGCAAGGTTGGCAATGATGTTTCCTCTTTTGTTTTTCACTATGAATTATGACAGAATGTTGAATTTTATTCCTCAAAACAGTTAAATCAATTTATCCATGTTATCTACTAATTTAGTTATTCTTTTTTTGGGGGGGAGATAAAATCTCACTCACAGCTCACAGCAACTTCAAACTCTTGGGCTTATGCGATTCTCTTGCCTCAGCCTTCTGAGTAGCTAGGACTATAGGCACCTGCCTCAACGCCCAGCTATTTATTGGTTGCAGTTGTTGTTGGTTAGCAGGCCTAGGCAGGGCTCAAACCCGCCAGCCTTGGTGTATGTGGCCAACACCCTACCCACTGAGCTATGGGCGCCACCAATGTGGTTATTTTTAATTTAATTTTTATTTATTTATTTTTGGGAGACAAAGTGTCTCACTCTGTTGCCCCACGCTAGAGTGCCATGGCATCACAGCTCACAGCAACCTCAAACTCCTAGACTTAAGCAATCCTCTTGCCTCAGCCCCCCAAGTAGCTGGGACTACAGGTGTGTATCACCACACTGGGTTATTCTCTATTTTTAGTAGAGACGGGGTCCCACTCTTGCTTAGGCTGGTCTCAAATTGAGCTCAGATGATCTACTCTCCTTGGGCTCCCAGAGTGCTAGGATTATAGGCATGAACCACCTTGCCTAGCTGCCTCTCTCTTTTTATAAATAGATCTCTGAAAAAGATATTTCATAAACAATACTGATGTGTTATCACTACACCATAGCTAGCAAAAGGCATACTGTAATTATTGCTCAAATTTCAACTCTTTAATTAATTTCTTTTAAAAAAATAATTGATTTCTTTTTTTTTTTTGAGACAGAACCTCAAGCTGTCACCCTGGATAGAGTGCTGTGGCATCACAGCTCATAGCAACCTCCAATTCCTGGGCTCAAGCGAGCCTCTTGCCTCCGCCTCCCAAGTAGCTGGGACTACAGGCGCCCGCCACAACGCCTGGCCATTTTTTTTTTTTTGGTTGCAGCCGTCATTGTTGTTTGGCAGGCTCAGGCTGGATTTGAACCTGCCAGCTCAGGTGTACGTGGCTGGCGCCTTAGCCCGTTGAGCCACAGGCGCCGAGCCAAAAAAATAATTGATTTCTTTTTAGGAAGACATTTTTGAAATGTTTCACAGCAAAGGCTTAAATAGTATTTTAGGTAGGACAACAGTTCCACTATGCAAAGTGTCCTGTGTACTATAGGATGTTTAGAAAATCTGGTCCTGAGCAGCGCCTGTGGCTCAGTGAGTAGGGCACCAGCCCCATATACCAAGGATAGTGGGTTCAAACCCGGCCCTAGCCAAACTGCAACAAAAAAATAGCCGGGCGTTGCAGTGGGCGCTTGTAATCCCAGCTACTCAGGAGGCTAAGGCAAGAGAATTGCTTAAGACCAGGAGTAGGAGGTTGCTGTGAGTGTGATGCCACAGCACTCTACCAAGGGCGATAAAGTGAGACTCTGTCTAAAAATAAATAAATAAATAAATAAATGAAAAAAAAATCTGGTCTTTCCCAATTAAATGTCAGTATATCTCCCTTTCTCCCCCAACGTAGTGACAACCAAAACTGTTCCACATTTTATTCCCAAACATTCCGTTTGAAATCAGTATCCCTCCAAATAAGAACTACTCTTTTTTTTTTGAGACAGTGCCTCAAGTTGTCGCCCTGGGTAGAGTGCTAAGGCATCACAGCTCACAGCAACCTCCAACTTCTGGGCTCAAGTGATTCTCTTGCCTCAACCTCCCAAGTAGCTGGGACTACAGGTGCCTATCACAACGCCCGGCTATTTTTTGGTTGTAGCTGTCACTGTTGTTTGGCAGGCCTGGGCTGGATTCTAACCTGCCAGCTCTGGTATATGTGGCTGGAGTCTCAGCCACTTGAGCTATAAGCACCGAGCCAAGAACTACTCATTTAATGCAGGTACAAAAATTATAATAAATAGATTTTGAACTGAAGGAACAGGCTGGGTGCAGTGGCTCATGCCTATAGTCCTAACACTCTAGGAGGCCAAAGCGGGTGGACTGCTTGAGTTCAGGAGTTCCAGATCAGCCTCAGCAAGAGCAAAACCCCCATCTTGGGAGGCTGAGGCAACAGAACTGCTGAAACTGAAGGGTTTGAGGCTGCCGTGAACTATGATACCATAGCACTCTACCCAGGGAAACAAAGTAAGACTTTGTCTCAAAACCAAAAAAGAATTGAAGGAATGAAGAGGGAGGAACATTTTAGTTTCAGAGGGAAAAAAAATGACAGAAATATTTTTCCTTAAATTCAGAAACTCATTTTATAAACCAGTTTTTATCATTAACCATATTACTTAGTCTCCTTGCCATATAATTGTCTCTAAAAAAAATTATCATCACTCAGGCTAGTCTTGAATTCCTAGGCTCAAGTGTACCCCTTGCCTCAGCCTCCTAGTAGCTAGCCCTATAGGCACATGTCACCACAATTGGCTAATTTTTAAAATATTTTATAGAGATGGGGATCTCAATATGTTGCCCAGGCTGGTCGCAAACTTCTGGCCTGAAGCAATCCTCCCACCTTAGTCTCTCCAGTAACTGGGATTATAGGCTTGAGCCACCATATCCAGCTCCAAATTTTTTAGTTGCAATATATGACTAAGTACAAACAATAAAAGGTAGAATCACTTTTTTTTTTTCTTTTGAGACAGAGTCTCACTATGTCGCCCTT
The DNA here is from genome assembly GCA_963574655.1 of Perodicticus potto. Taxonomy (NCBI): domain Eukaryota; kingdom Metazoa; phylum Chordata; class Mammalia; order Primates; family Lorisidae; genus Perodicticus; species Perodicticus potto. The sequence goes on from CAUYRH010058027.1 coordinate 6,744, forward strand.
GATAGAGTGCCGTGGCATCATAGCTCACAGCAACCTCAAACTCCTGGGCTCAAGTGATTCTCCTGCCTCAGCCTTCTGAGTAGCTGGTACTATCAGTGACTGCCACAACAACTGGCTATTTTTAGACACGAGGTCTCACTCTTGCTGAGGCTGGTCTTGAACCTAGGAGTTCAGGCATTTCACCTGCCTCAGCCTGCCAGAGTGCTAAGATTACAGGTGTGCGTTACCATGCCGGGCCTAGAATCATTTTTTGATTTGTTTTTCCGAAAGCCAGTTTTTTTCAAGCCTAAGACGGAACACTGAATTTGTTCACTACTTTAACATATATATACATTTTTTTTTTTTCTTTTTTTGAGAGCCTCAAGCTGTCGCCTTGGGTAGGAGTGCTGGGGCATTACAGCTCACAGCAAGCTCCAACTCATTGGCTCAAGTGATTCTCCTGACTCTGCCTCCCAAGTAGCTGAGACTTCAGGTGCCCGCCACAACACCCGGCTATTTTTTTTTTTTTTTTTTTTGCAGTTTTTGGCCAAGGCTGGGTTTGAACCTGCCACCTCTGGCATATGGGGCCAGCACCTTACTCCTTTGAGCCATAGGCGCTACCCTAAAAAAATATATATATTTTTGTTCACAATCCTAACATGGTATTCTATTCACAAACCTGTTCGTGTCCCAAATAATGACATTTCCATCAAATCCTGATGTTACTAAAAGTCTTGTATTAGTATCATATTCGATGTTCTTCACCCAGCTAGTGTGACCATGTAAAGTGCATACTTTGGTGTTCAGTTTTCTCAGATCCCATAGGGCTATTGTAGTGTCATCAGAGCAGGTAGCAAACAGTCGGTTATCAAGAAATCTGTAAGAGTAAAAGAAAAACACAACAAAAAACAAAAACTGATTGATGTAATCTCTTTTTAAAGAAAACATGATTTGAGAAACAGTCTTTGTTACCTAATCAAGAAAAATAAAAGGAAGTACAAAAATCATTCTATAAACCCAGTCACTCAGATATACTATAAACAGTTTAAGCATAATTCATATCATCACAGGACCAGGATACTGATTTAATGAGAATCACACTGTAATTTGATTCATTTGCTATAAATTAGTGATTTTTATTTGTAACTGAAAATATTAGTGTTTGAAAAATAGTAGCAGAGGAAAAGAAAAGAACTTTAGAATCTATAAAACAAACACAATGAGACAGAATTTAATAGAAGAGATTTTGAAGAATTGCTGAAAGGAACACATTATGTGTAAAAAGTTCAAATAAGAAACATTTATTCTGGGCGGCGCCTGTGGCTCAGTGAATAGGGCGCTGGCCCCATATGCCAGAGGTGGCGGGTTCAAACCCAGCCCTGGCCAAAAACTGCAAAAAAAAAAAAAAAAGAAATATTTATTCTGCTATAAGTAGTATTTCTTTATATTTAGAACATAGTTAACATACAAAAATTGTTATACAAATTGATATTATTTTTAATCTATTAACTCAAAGGTGTTTCCCAACTAATACACTTAACAACATTTCATTAGTACCAGTTAAAATTATAAAATAGGTTTAAAATATTCTATCATTCAGTTTAATTACTGTATACTAATTTCTTTTTTTTTGCAGATTTTGGCTGGGGCCAGGTTTGAACCCACCACCTCCGGTGTATGGGGCCGGCGCCCTACTAATTTCTTGATCCTTAGTGAGAATATCTTTTACGTAAATACTTAGAAAATAACAAACCAACCATTCACACAACCATTCACACTTAGATTTCTGTTGAACATTTGGATGCTTTCTCTAATGATATGATATTATATAATCTTCCTAATCTCGTGTATAAAAAATTGAATCTTGTAGCTGCTTTCAGGGTAAAATTATATATAATTCTTTTTTTTTGTCTGTTTTGTTTTGCAGTTCGCCTGGGACTGGGTTTGAACCTGCCACCCTCAGTATATGGGGCCAGCACCGTAATGGCTAAGCTACAGGCACCGCCCTATATATAATTCTTGATAGACATCAACCTCAATGTTCACAAAAATCATAGTGACTTTTCTGAAACTTGTCATGGTTTTAAAATTCCAGGCCTTTATAAAGGCTGTTTCTGCTATCTGAAACCACCAATCCCCCACCCCTTTAAGGTGGTTAATTCTTGCTTTCTTTTGAATACACTCACACATGGCTTAACAACAGTATGCTTTCCAAGAAATGCATCAGTGAGTGATTTTCTCATTGTGTGAACTTCATGGAGTGTCCTTACATAAACCTAGACCGTACAGCCTACTGTATAACTATACTTTATTGTGCAGCCAATTGCTTCTAGGCTACATAAAATGTTAGGCTGTATAAAATGTTACTGTACTGAATACTGTAAGCAATTGTATATACTGTAGGCAATGGGATTTGCCTATCTAAACACATTTAAATAGAGAAAAGGTATAGTAATAGCTGGGCATTGTGGCAGGTGCCTATAGTCCCAGCTACTTGGGAGGCTGAGGTAAGAGATTGCTTAAGTCTAAGAGTTTGAGGTTGTTGTGAGCTGTGACGCCACTGCACTCTACCCTGGGCAACAGCTTGAGACTCTATCAAAGAAAAAAAAAAGCACAGTAAAAAATACTGCATAAAAGATTTTTTTTAGGGCTGTGCCTGTGGCTCAGTGAGTAGGACGCCGGCCCCATATACTAAGGGTGGTGGGTTCAAACCCAGCCCCAGCCAAACTGCAACAAAAAAATAGCCAGGCATCTTGGTGGGCGCCTGTAGTCCCAGCTATGTGGGAGGCTGAGGCAAGAAAATCGCTTTAGCCCAAGAGCTGGAGGTTGTTGTGAGCTGTGATGCCATGGCACCTCTCTACCAAGGACAACAAAGTGAAATTCTGTCTCTTAAAAAAATATATATATATATATTTTTTTAATGGTCCACTTGGATAAGGTACTCACCATGAATGGAGTTTGCAGGACTGAAAGAGGCTTTGCATGATTCAACAAGTGAATAGTAAAAGGATGTAAAAGCCTAGAACACTACCGTGCACTACTATAGACTCTGTAAACACTGTACACTTAGGCTAAACTAAATTCATAAAAATGTTTTTTCTTTCAATTTAGATAAATTAACCTAAGCTTACTGAAACTTTTTTACTTCATACACTTTTTAAAACTTTTTGACTCTTACAATACCACCTTGTAACACAATACACTGCATACATCCACAAAAATATTTTTTATATATTTATACGCTTTTTTCTATGCAAAATTTATTTTTTAACTTTTAAAACTTTATATTAAGGATCGGCACCCATAGCTCATTGGTTAGGGCATTGGCCACATACACCAGGGCTGGCAGGTTCGAACCCAACCCAGGCCTGCTAAACAACAATGAAGACTACAACAAAAAAATAGCTAAGGATTGTGGTGGGCACCTGCAGTCCCAGATACTTGGGAGGTGGAGGCAAGAAAATTGCTTAAGCCCAAGAGTTTGAGGTTGCTGTGAGCTGTGATGCCATGGCACTCTCCCAAGGGTAATGTAGTGAGACTCTGTCTCAAAAGAATAAAATAAAAGACAGCCAAGCGTTGTGGCGGGCACCTGTAGTCCCAGCTACTTGCGAGGCTGAAGCAAGAGAATTACTTAATCCTAGGAGTTTGAGGTTGCTGTGAGTTGTGATGCCACAGCACTCTATTGAGGGTGACATAGTGAAACACCGTCTAAATAAATAAATAGGAGTTTCAGAAATATCCGAGATGGCTAGGTTCAAAGACTCCTGAATTTTCATGGAAAATGAAATGAAGGGTTAGTTTTTTAATTTTTGTTAATAAGGTTATTTTAAAAATCCTAAAGTTGGGTAGTACCTGTGGCTCAGTGGGTAGGGCACTAGCCCCATATACCGAGGGTGGTGGGTTCAAACCCAGCCCCAGCCAAATTGCAACAAAAAAAATAGTTGGGCGTTATGGTGGGTGCCTATAGTCCCAGCTGCTTGGGAGGCTGAGGCAACTAAGTCTAGGAGTTAGGGGCTGCTGTGAGCTATGTGACACCACTGCACTCTACCGAGGGCGATAAAGTGAGACTCTATCTCTACAAAAACAAAACAAAACAAAAAACCCTATCCAGGCTTGGCGCCTGTGGCTCAATGGGCTAAGGCGCCAGCTATGTACACCTGAGCTGGCGGGTTCAAATACAGCCCGGGCCCGCCAAACAATAATGACGGCTGCAACCAAAAAAAAAAAAATGGCCAGGCATTGTGGCGGGCGCCTGTAGTCCCAGCTACTTGGGAGGCGGAGGCAGGAGACTTGCTTGAGCCCAGGAGTTGAAGGTTGCTGTGAGCTGTGATGGCACGGCACTCTCTCCAGGGTGACAGCTTGAGGCTCTGTCTCAAAAAAAAAAAACAAACAAAACCTATCCAGCAATCTTACTTCCAGGCATATCATGTATCTCAAGGAAATGAAACCAGTATCTGGAAGAGATCATCTGTACTCCCTCATTCACTGCGGCATCATTCACAAAAGCTAAGATGTGGAATCACCCAAGGGAAAAACAAACAAACAAACAAACAAAAAACCCTAAAGCTGGTGCATGAATAGATATTTTAATTCCAAAAATGTAGAGAAAATACAATCTTGGAATAAAAGCTGGTAATTCTGAATTGAATAAGTTTATTTACCTTAATTAAAAATACAATGCTTTGACTTTAGATAGTTTATTTTCACCTCAAAGTACTACCTGTTAAAAATTTTGGTGCAACCGAAGCAGGCAGGTTTGAACCTGGCCCAGGCCTGCTAAACAACAATAACAACTGCAACAAAAAAATAGCCACACATTGTGGCAGGCTCCTATAGTCCCAGCTACTTGGAAGGTTGAGGCAAGAGAATCTCTTAAGCCTAAGAGTTGGAAGTTGCCATGAGGTATGATACCACAGCACTCTACCAAGGGTGACAAAGTGAAACTGTCTCAAAAAAAAAAAAAAAGGTTCTGGGGCTAGAGAATTAGTAAAGATAACACATTGTAGACTAATAAAAATGTACACAAGAAGATCAGTTAATGCACTTAGAACAATTGTCCCCAAATAAACAGATACAGAGAATATAAATTGTTAAACAAGTCCTTGGAGATGTGGCCCAGTTCTTTCAAACTAAAAGTGAGTCTAGCCTAATAGCTTAATAATTGTAAAATATTTGTAACTACACGGTCCTAATAAATGGGAGACATTTCTTTACACATACTGAAATCTACGAATCTGTGAATCACAGAACTTTTCCAAATATCCCTATCAAATCCCAATATATATATAATGATAACAGTGACAAATAAACTGACATGTGAATAAACTGAGGTCTTCATTATCAGAGGATATGACAGATGATGAAAGCAACCGAAAGTAAATTCTTTCTCTTAAAACTGATGCTACCATTTCATTGCACAATTAAAGTGGCCAAGAGTGGTGGCTCACGCTTGTTAATCCTACCATTCAGGGAAGCCCCGGGATAAGGATCATTCGAGGCCAAAAGATCGAGACTAGCCTGACCCACACAGCGAGACCCTGTCTCTACAAAAAATAGAAAACATAGCCAGGTGTGGTGGTACATACCTGTTGTCCCAGCTACTGAGGAGGCTGAGGCAGGAGCATTGCTTATGCCTAGGAGTTTGAGGTTGCAGTGAGCTATGATGATGTCACTGCACACTCTAGCCCAGGTAACAGAGCAAGAATCTGTTCTGAAAAAATAAAATAGGCTGGGTGCAATGGCTCACACCTGTAATCCTTGCACTCTGGGAGGCTGAGGCAAGTGGACTGCTTGAACTCAGGAGTTTGAGCCCAGGCTGAGCAAGAGTGAGATCCCTTCTCTACTAAACACAGAAAAAAACTAGCTAGGTGTCATGGTAGACGCCTGTAATCCCAGCTATTTGGGAGGCTGAGGCAAGAGAATTGCTCGAGCCCAAGAGTCTGAGGCTACTGTGAGCTATGACACCATGACACTCTACCCAGGGCAACAGAGTGAGACTATGTCTCAAGAAAATACATAAAAGATAAAAATAAAAAGGTTTACTGGGGTATTAAATACATTTTGACTTATAATATTTTCTTTCCTTTTTTTTCTTGTTGAGACAGAATCTCACTTTGTCACCCTTGTTAGAGTGCCATGGCATCAACTCACAACAACCTCAAATTCCTGGGCTCAAGCGATCCTCCTGCCTCAGTTTTTCATTTTTATGATATGGGGGTCTCACTCTTCCTCAGGCTGGTCTTGAGCTTGTCAGCTCAAGTGATCCACTCACCTCGTCCTCCCAGAGTGCTAGGATTATAGACATGAGCTACCACACCTGGCCAGGATTTACAACATTTTCAATTTATAATGGGTTACTTGGGAAGTAACCCCATCATAAGTTGAGGAGCATCTATATATGCAAATTCTTAGAATAAGAATAAATAGGACATTTTTGCATAATCTTCTCAATGATATTAAGATAGCAGAATACAACATCTTTATTCATATTTGAGTTTTACACTACAAAGAGGATCATTTCTATATAAATATTCAAGAACTTTACAAATTTTCCTAAAAGCCTTTCTTCAGTTTGTGAAGATATTCACATAATTCTTTGACATCTCTTTCATGTAACCATTTCTGTCATTTTCTTTTCTCTCATTGATAACTACTCTAGCTCTATCAGATCTTTATTTGCCATGATTTTTAGGTAACTTGACCAGTTCTCTAAAATCACTTTCAGGGTTTTGTCAAATTCTACACCCTTTGCAAGATAAGAAATTTCATGTTCCCAGTGAATAAGCAATGCATTAGCATTATACTGTATGAAATGTAAAAGGAACAGAGTAGCATAGATGGTGGGAGGGAGAAATAGATCCCGAGATATATTTAAATAGATACTAATATTGTAATCGTCTTATCATTTAAGTTAATACTCTTGTGATGATGCACGTAGGACTTCTCTCTGCAACCTCATACTTAGGAACCAAATTATTAAATAAACTAAAAATCCACATACAGATCCTTCATGAATGAGAAGTAAGCCTGTTTATTAGGGGTAAATAGTTAAATTACTGACTTCTCCCCTTATTGTTCCAAAATATGAAGTAACAGAAAATATCCTACACAACTATCAATGTTTCTATTTTATAAGATAAGCAAACCACAAAATTAAGAAATAAATTAGAAGATATTATCATGTATGTGCAAAATGACTACCTAGAACCCAACCAGAAAAAGCATGCTCACATCTCTGAACAATACAGTGAGATGGTCTAATGGAAATTAATATGCACTCCAGCTCTATTATTTACTATATATAAGAACTTGAATAAGTCTCTCTATGAGTTACGGTTTTGTCAAACTTTAAAAATAGGTACAATCTCTCATAGGATGCTGTGAGGATTAAACAATTTAATGTATGAAAAAGTGCTTCACAAAAGGTTTCACACATAGAAAGCACTCAAAAATGGAAGTTAGTATTATTAATAATGTACGCTTCAGCTCATGCACTGAAGACCCTTTACAGCCTCACTCAAAACTTCTAAACAAGCTTCAAAATCCGTTTCTCCAATCAATAGAGAAGAAAAAACATTCAAATTTGTAGGTATGAAGGATGCTATGATAGGCATACTGACAGCAATAAACGAAGGCTGAGAATGATAAAGAATGCAAACTTTAACAACAGATTAAAGGTCATTCTGAGTGGGAGCAAACAACATGACAGTCTTTATGAGATAAGAAAATTTTAAATTATAAAATATTAGCAACATAGAGAAAATTATGAGGAATATAACACAACACCTGTGATACCCACCACCCAGCTTTATCAATTTTAACATTGTTATCTTTCAAATATTTTATGAACATTACAAACAGTTGAACTACATTGTGTAGCCCTCCCCAAACCCCTCTCCCACCCTCCCTCTCCAGAGGGAACCACTATCCAAAATTTGTTGTCATTCCCCTTGCAAGTTTTTAATACCATGAATTCATATGTATGTATCCACAATTTATATACAGTTTTGCACTTGATTTATTTTGTAAATACTAACAAGCATCTACTATGTGCTAGGCATAGGTCTAGGTGCTAGGGTAGAGCACAGGACAAATACGTGCCCTCATAAAGCTTATGCTTGTAAAGTTTTCAAAACTTTTTTTTACATAAATGGTATCATACTGTAAAGCTCATTCTACAGTTTACTTTTCTTCCTTGGCCTCCAAATTCTGAGATGTGTATCAGATGTTGATGCTTTCAGCTCATTTACTTTAACTAATGTATAGTATTCCATTGTATGAGCATACTAGAATTTATCTATTTTCCTCTGGATAGATATTTGTTTCCAACTTCTATTATTAACCATGCTATAATGAACTCTATTTATACATCTCCTTATTCGCATTTGCATTAATTTCTTAAAAATGTGTATTAATCTCTTTGAATCTGCCAGGTCAAAAAGATATTGATCTTCAACTTTATCAAATATTGTTAAACTGTTCTTGAAGAAAATTTTACAAATTTATACTCCATTAATGATATTGAAATTCCTATTTCTCGACATCTTTTAATACCTGGTATTTATTGTTATTTTTATTTATACTTCCCAGATAACAAGCAAACTTGAAAATCTTTCCGTATTTATTGCTCATTGTAGTTTCCCTTATGTTATTTCTCTGCCTATTTTGCTAAAGGCTTATTGTCTTATATATTCTGGATACTAATCCTTTTTTGGTTATGTGCACTGAAAATCTCTTCTCCCACCAGCCTATGACTTCTCTTCTCACATTATTATGATGTCTTTGGTTATAGTAAAACTTTAAATTTTTATGCAGTTGAGCTTATAAATCCTTAATGGTTTGTGTTTTTTGTGTCTTAAGAAATCTTTTTTTTTTTTTTGTAGAGACAGAGTGAGGTGGTGTCACATTGCTCACAGCAACCTCCAATTCCTGGGCTTAGGTGATTCTCCTGCCCCAGCCTCCCAAGCAGCTGGGACTACAGGCACTCTGCACAACACCCAACTATTCCTTTGTTGCATTTCGGCCAGGACCGGGTTTGAACCCACCACCCTTGGTGTATGGGGCCAGCGCCCTACCCACTGAGCCATAGGTGCTGCCCAAGAAATCCTTTTTTTTTGAGACAGAGCCTCAAGCTGTCACCCTGGAGAGAGTGCCGTGGCATCACAGCTCACAGCAACCTCCAATTCCTGGGCTCAAGTGAGTCTCCTGCCTCTGCCTCCCAAGTAGCTGG
>CAUYRH010058028.1:0-19027 GCA_963574655.1 Perodicticus potto
GCGGAGGCAGGAGACTTGCTTGAGCCCAGGAATTGGGGGTTGCTATGAGCTGTGATGGTATGGCACTCTATCCAGGGTGACAGCTTGAGGCTCTGTCTCAAAAAAAAAAAAAAAAAAAAAAAATATATATATATATATATACACACACACACACATATGTGAAACTTAAACAATGAAATTTTGCAAAGGTTTGAATAAATGTAGACTTAAAATTATACTTTCAGGTTAGAAGGCTTGCTGCCATCATAAAGGTATTAATCTCCGAAATGAGTTATACGTTTAGTGTAGTTCTAATTAAAATTTCACTCATTTTTATTTGAAATTTTCAGAGTTCACACAATAAATGTTTGAAAAACATGACTAATGATATGGTACTTTACAAACTATTAGATAACAAAACATATTACAAAGGTACATTAATTAAAACTATGTGGTGTTTAATAGGAAAATGCAACATAATAGAGGTTTAAGTGGAGAAAAAACTTCTGAATATGCCATAAAATCCATAAGAAAATGTATCCATCAATCAATAAATAGGCTCATACATATGTGCATAAAATTGTTATAATTGTTCAGAAGAAGAAACTATACAAGTGTTCTGCCAATTCAAATATCGATCCAGTAATTCCATGAGAAATAATCAGATATGTTCACAGAGATACATGTGCAAAAATATCGAACGCATCATTATTAATTATTAGAAAATTGGAAACAACTTAGAATTTCTGAGTTGGAGGTAGTTGAATTGTAGACATTTGTGTATGGAATATTCATCATTTAGTAAAAAGAGTCTGATAGAGTTACTGTCTGTTTTTAAGGGAAACATGCATTTTTACAGAATAGATGGATTTTTGAGCCAATGGGAAAGGAATGTTGGTATGTTTCTTTGTCTTAGTTTGTGCTGCTATAACAGAATACCTGAAACAAGGTGGTAATTCATAAAGAACAGAAACGTATTTGCCATACTTCTGGAGGTTGGGAAGTCCAAGCTGAAGGCACAGGCATCTGGTCAGGGCCTTCTTACTGTGCCCTCATAGGGCAGAACATGGAAAAGACAAGAGAGTGAACTCCAAAAAGCCCATTTTATAGTGGTGTTATTTAGTTTGTGAGAACAGAGCTCATTACCTAACACCTCCCAAAAGGCCTTACCTCCTCAAGTGCTGCATTACGGTGCCGACGCATGAATTCTGGGGGACACAGTCAGACTACAGCAATCAATATGCGTTAACTGTTTTGGAAAGATATCAGATTGTTGTTAATTGTCTCGAAGGGTGTGATTACATGATGATCTTCTTTCTATTTTTCAAAAATATTTCTCTGTTTCTTGCATTTAAAAATAATGAGCATATGTTATAATAAGAATAGTAAAAAGATTCTAATTGCAAGTACATTCTCATTTTATTGCCTTGCATTTTTCATAAACGTCAGCTGATTTTGTGTGTTAGCCTAAGACTATTTTTGTAGGACTGCACCATTCTTTTATGCCCAATATTCGTAGTGTTTCCTTCCTTTTAGCATTTATTCATGTCCTTTTAAAATATGGAGCTTGAAGGAAAGCTTCCTGTGTTGCCCTCAAAGCCTATTAGAGTTTTTCTTCTTCACCAGGAAGCAGTATGTATACATTGGAGGTTAAGTGTATAGACTGGTTTGAATTTAGACCTGTCATTTTTTTAGAGACAGAGTCTCACTTATTAACCCTGGGTAGAGTGCGGTGGAGTCACAGCTCACAGCAACCCCCAACTCCTGGGTTTAGGCGATTCTCTTCCCTCAGCCTCCCGAGTAGTTGGGACTACAGGCGCCTGCCACAACACCCAGCTATTTTTTTGTTGCAGTTTAGACGGGGCTGTGTTCGAACCTGCCACCCTGGGTATATGGGGCCGGTGCCCTACCCACTGAGCCATGGTTGCTGCCCATAGACCGGCCATTTTTCAGTGTGTGACCTTGGGGGAGTTAAATACTCTGCCTCAGTTTTCTTATCTGAAAAGTAAATGCAAAATATGTATAATAGTAATTGCATTATGAGGTTGTTGAGATTTAGTAACTAAATACCGGTGCAGCCTGAGCAAGAGTGAGACCCTGTATTTAGAATCACTCCTGACGCATGGGGAGTCAGTAAGTGTTATGCTGGTTCTGTCACTAATGTTTTCATTAGGATCAATTCTAATACGGTTTTGAGAACTCGTGGTTCTTCTCCGAGGGTCAGATTCTCTTACATGTGGTCTCCTGTGTCCCTGGATCCTCATCAGTTCCGCTTTGCCAACTGATTTTGTCCAGTCAGCGTTGGAAGTAAATGTTTATTAGTGCCAGGAGCATATAACTTATGTGAAATAAATGATAGTACATTTAAATTTTGTAGAGGACAAAATTTACACCTGGGTGTAAGGCAAAGGAGTGATAGAAACTGGTGGTGTCGAGAGCTTGGACCCATTTGTCAACCCCCTCCTGTCAACCACTGGCCTCTAGGTGGGTAAGCGAGACAAATGTTGCTAGGTCTTCTGGTTTTATCAAGAGAAGCTGCAAATCCAGATTTTTGTATGGGCCACACAAAACAGTCTGTTTTCCTGTTGTTGGTTGAGACAGAGTCTCACCTTGTTGTCCTGGGCACAGTGCCATGGCTTGATAGCTCACAGCAACCTAAAATTCCTGGGCTCAAGCGATTCTCTTGCCTCAGCCTCCTAAGTAGCTAGGACTCCAGGCAGCGGCCACAAGGCCCAGCTATTTTTAGAGACAGGGTCTCATTCTTTCTTGCTCAGGCTGGTCTTGAACTTGGGAACTCAGGCAGTCCATCTGCCTTGGCCTCCCAGAGTGATAAGATTACAGGCCTGAGCCCCTGCGTCTGGCCTTGTTTTGTTCTTTTATTCAGGGATCTGGAAGGGTCTTGTTTTTCATTCAAGAATAATATGGCTGGCTCACTTGAATTTCTTAATTTTTATTTTTTTATTTTTAGAGACAGAGTCTCACTTTGTCACCCTGGGTAGAGTGCTGTGGCGTCACAGCTCATAGTAACCTCCAACTCCTGGGCTTAGGCGATTCTCTTTAGTCTCCCGAGTAGCTGGGACTACAGGCACCCACCACGACGCCGGCTATTTTTTGGTTGCAGTTTGACCAGGGCCGGGTTTGAACGCACCACCCTCAGTATATGGGGCCAGCGCCCTGCTCACTGAGCCACAGGCACCGCCCGTGAATTTCATAATTTTTATTAAATTTAGACTTATATAAGCTTTAGCATTTTTTATGTATCCTTTTAAATGTTTATACAAGAAAGCTGTCAGATTTATCGAAGTTAGTTAGTGTAATGCACTTGTATCTGTAGTAATGTTGATTTTAGGTAACTTGGTAAATTGTATTCTGTAGCTCTACATGTGTTGACTTGCCTTAGCTTATGGAAGAATTTTGACTGTTCTCAATGACGTTATTTTTTATCTATGTTAGGATGGTTGGGGAAATAGTTTCTTTATGACCTCCTGTACCCTTTCTTTAGACAGAAATGAATTGCCAAACCTTAAATTATTTCATCGGGTGGATTATTGTGGCAAGAGTTTAGCAGCATAATTCTGAAGATTGCTTTCCACCACTCTGCAAATCTGAAAAGCAGTCAGTGGTTGCTAAGAGACATACTGTTCAAATAGCCCCATAAACATATGTACTGCTGGAGATGGCTGTTTAGTAATTTGTACTTCACATTTGCGGTTATATTTAGCTGAAAGGTATGGTAATTATCATGCAAATTATGCAAATTATGTGTCCTTAAAAGTGACCTTTTGCTATTGTGTTTTTAAAAACTGAAGACTAATTAGACATGACACAAACCAACCTGTTGAAAAAATTTTATGTTCTAAACTGAAGTAAATTCCAAAGGCCCTGAATCTCAGCCCTAATACAAAGTACAAAATACTATTTTCCAAATAAGTTCCTTGAATATGTCCAAATGTTTACATTTCTCACTCAGAACCTATAGCAAATAAACCTTTAGAGAATTAACTTCTGGAATTCTGTCAGTCATTATCAGTTAGCAATGAATCACTTCATCCTGTCCTGTCCACCAAGTACCTCAAAGACCTTTTAAAAAAGGGCTTCAGGGTGGCGCCTGTGGCTCAAGGAGTAGGGGTGAGTTCAAAGCCGGCCCTGGCCAAAAACTGCAAAAAATAAATAAATAAATAAATCGCCTTTAAAAAAAAAAAAAAAAAAAAAAAAGGGCTTCACTGCTTCCAGCATCCAAAGCCAGCCTGTAACATGTGCGAGTGGCTCAGAGTCCTGTGCTTAGAGGGCCCCGTGCGTAGCGCTCTGCCCTTGCTGCCTTGAAATTGTTAATACTTTTTGAACAAGCACCACTGCGCTGGTCCCTGCCTGCATCCCATGAGTACATCACCATGGAGCACAACAGCCTTTTCTTGCAATGCTGGCCAAAGGAGTTGTCTTCAAAATTTAAATCACAGGATTTTCTTGAGTCAGACAGAACATGGAAAGAATGCCTGAAATTAGGAGGACAGTAAAAGCATGTGACCTGGTAGAGTTGTTCCTGTTTGTATGACTTATACCTTTGGAAGTTTTATGTTGCTTTTCCATAGGGATCTGGAAGTCATAATTGCTAACTTACATTTTGATCCCTTGTCCCCACTGTCCTTTCTTGATGGCTGCCCATAAATACAGTCTTCTTTCTTTCTTTCCTTTCTTCCTTTCTTTGACAGGGTCTTGCTCTGTTGCCCTGGAACATCAACCTCAAGCTCTTGGCCTCAGGCGATCCTCTTGCCTAGCTGGGACCTCAGGCACCGGCCACAGCGCTGGGCCAGTTTTTCTAGGTAGATAGCCCTATCTCATGTAGTAGTTCCTGGAGTTGTTCTGATTCACTAGACCCAGACTACCTATAGCTTTTGTTTCTTTGTTCTGGGCTTTCTCCAAGTGTGTTGTTTGGACAAGATGAGGCATCAGGAGGAAAGTCAGTTTTCAGGTAGTAGAATAGTTGAAGTTGCAAACAAAGCAGAAATATGGAATCTGATTGAAGTGCTCTGTGATAATTTGGATGAAAACATTTAAAAACCAATTTTATTGACTATCAACTAAAAAATGTCTTTTTTAACATTGCTTTCTGTGGAATAGGGCAGGGCAATTACTTCTTTATTGTGGAAGAGAGCAACTGGATTTTTTACTTGAAAGTCTTGCTTGCTCTTAACAACTTTTAAAATAGTTTTAATTAACAAGGTAATGTCTACTTTAAAAACTCAAATATATTTATATGATTTTTTAATGAAAAATAGCATTCCTTTTCCTCACCCTTTCCCAGTCCAGACTCCAGTCCCTTGGAGGAGCACACTCAAATCTTTAAGCTGTTTCCAAGTATTTATTTGGTATTTCCAAACAGCATGCTTTACTGCTATTTCTCAGTCTTTCATTTTAGATTTTCTCTCTCTATTGACTTCCAATACGATAGGCATTATATATCTCCCTATACCTCCCTCCTCTAACTCCAGTCCTGTGTCACAAAATTTAACGAAATCAAATATAGTGTTTACATTGGTATGACGATACGCATATTGTTGATACCTGAGACATGTAATTACATTTCTTATAGAGCTTTAAAAAGTTCCTAGAATTGATAATTGCCTCATTTTTTGCTGGCTTGTTTTTCTGTGTATTGATTGGTCTCTGGCTCTTCCCCAGGGCACCCTACAGATCTTTGTGGTACGGCCCATACATCGGCTATTCTGTCTGTTGGGTTTTTTTATTTTCTTGAAGGTCTTCTTCCTACATCCCTGGTCATCCTGCTTTAATTGGCTCTGGCTGCCTCCTCCAGGCTGTATCCACAGTGGCTTTCTGGCCTACCCTTTCCACTCTCCTCACCGTGTTTTTGCTTATTGAACTTCCTCTCATTCCATGGAATGGAGTCTTCAGATGCTTCTTAGGAAAGCAGGAATGGGACATGATTTTTTAAGATGAACTGTCTGAAGACATCTTAATTCTGCCCACAGACTTGACTGACATTTGGCTGGGTATAAACTTGTACGCACATGTTGGAACCCGTACACCCTCAGATGTTTTTTAAGGAATTGTTCCTTAAAAACAATGTCGGTATTGAGAAGGCCTGTGTTGGCAGAATGCCCTGTCTTTTATAGTGACCTGTCTTCTCCGTAAACTTCTGAGATCTTTTCTCTGTCCCCAAGTCTAGAAAGTGATATTCCTTGTGTGGGTCTTTGTTCATTCATTGTACAGAACACCTATGGGCTATATCTACGTTGAAATAATTAAAAAAATTTTTTTTCCTGAAAAATTCCATCAGATTTTTCCACCATGGTTTTCTTTTCTCCATTTTCTGTTTTTCTTCCTCTGTGTTTCTCTGATTGCCTATTATTCGTGTATTAGACTTTCTGGATTGAGCTTCTAGTTTCTTATCTTTCTTTTATATACATCTTTTATACTGTCAGAGGTAAATTGGCTCATTTTAATGTTCCAGTACTCTGCTGAACTAGTTATTTCTTTTTTTTTGTACAGACAGAGTCTCTACAAAAATTCTTTATTGGCCTCAGTAGAGTGCCATGGCGTCACACAACTCACAGCAACCTCAGACTCTTGGGCTTAGGTGATTCTCTTCTCGCCTCAGTCTCCCGAATAGCTGGGACTACAGGCGCCCGCCACAACGCCCGGCTATTTTTTTGTTACAGTTTGGCTGGGACCGGTTTGAACCCACCACCCTCGGTATATGGCGCTGGGGCCCTACTCACTGGCCACAGGCGCCGCCCTGAACTACTTATTTCTTATATTTTGAATTTCCAAAAGCACTTTTTATTTTTTGAATATCCACCTATAATAACATTCTGCTATTGTTTCAGGGGTCCGGTATATTTATCTCTGAAAATGTTATAGTTTCTTTTTGCAGTTTCTGTGCTCTTTGCCAAGTAGAGAGCATCTGTACTTTTCCTCCAAGTTGCTTATAATTGTTTGTTTACATTAGAATATCTGGTGATCCTTGACTTCATAGTCATAGTTGTATATTAGTCTACCAGAAATCTGCTTATAACCAGTGGGTGTGCATGTATTCACGTGCAGATGTGTTTATGTTTGCATGGTAACACTTGGCAGTTGGTAACTTTTCATAATATAATTGGGCAGGAACCTTGCCATTTCATTAGAAACCCTCAGATGTAAGTATATGTATAGCTTCTTTCTCTTGACAGGGTAGAGGGGTCTCAGAGATCTTAGTTCTTAAGTACACAGAATTGTATTTAATCCATTATTTTAAATCAGTGCTTTACTTAATTGTCTCCAAGACTAGGTACTTGCTGGTTCATTCTCTCCAGAGTTAGGTTGTAAAATGTTAGTGCTTGGGACAAGGATCTGGGGAATTTTGTTACTTCTTCTAGAAACTTGGAACCAGTCTTCTTTTTAGCTTCTCTCACACCCTTGTGATCAAATTTATCTGGTGCCTTCAATTCTACAGCGTTTCAGGGGTTCTGTAGGGTGAATTGGCCACCTTGTTGGCTTTCCTTCCTGCTTGCAGAGTGGAAAAACACGTAGCAGACAGGAGAAAGAGAACCTAAGATAGTCACCTGTTGTCATCCACTTTCTATCTTTGAAAAGTTTTCAAATATGTCAAATTTGCTTTCCAAGCCTCTCTGTTCTCTGACTTTCTTCCATTCTTATTCTTTTACTGTCATTTCAGGGGGGTATCAAGAAGAGAAAGGTTCAATCTCCCTTGTATAACTTACTGCCTTTTTCGTTTCACCCTTCTCATTTCACTGCAGCTAATTATGAAGTTCAAAAAAGGGTTCTTTGGCTAAATCATGACAGCTCATCTCTGTTCGTAAGCTTCTGGAAAACTGGGTTTTTGTAAACTTGGAGCCAGCCTCTGGACAGGTCTGCCTTTCCTCCGTAATCACTTTGGAAACTCTCAGCTTTTCTTTGACCACACGCTCTGTCCCATCTCACTGCCTGTTTTTGAAGACATGGTCCACTTGGCATTTGTGGGTCAGGTACAGGATTATATTTCTCATAGCTCTCTTTTTCGTGGAGTATTTGGTAGTGTATGTGACTAAGCACACTCACTCTCTTTGGAAATTAGAGCTCATTCTCCTCCCCCTTTCTTTTTTGGCTTTTGCACTATTATACTGTTTCTTTTCTCTCACACATAAAGTCTCCAAAAATATGTTCTATAGAGCGAAGGAAAAGTAGTTTAATATTGCAATTCATCTTTCTCATAACACATGATACCTTTAATATTTGTGGCTCTATAAAGTTAGGTGCTTAGTAATGCATTTTCTTTGAGAGTATAATGAAAACATTAAATAATTTTTTTTAATTTATTGTTGGGGATTCATTGAGGGTACAAGAAACCGGGTAACACTGATTGCGTTTGTTAGGTAAAGACCCTCTTACAATCATGTCTTGCCCCCCAAAGGTGTGGCACACACCAAGACACCAGCTCCTCACTCCCTCCCCCTCTCTGCTCTTCCTTTGCCCCACTCCCACATTAAATAATTTTTGTTTAATTATTACGTTTTCACAAAACTCAAGAATAACAGTATATGAGCGTAACTGATTCAAGTTGAGCTAACATTACATGATCATGATCATAAGCCTTTGGTTTGCAAATTATTCCTTAAACTCTGCAACACTTAAAAATAGAAGCCAAATTTAAAAAAACAGAATTTAAGAGGTTAATTATTTTCATTAACAAAGTATGGGACTGGTGGGTTAGGATCTCATGTCATTTTGAACATGTTATAGATAACGAGATACTGAGTCTGTATTGGACGCTTTTTGCCTGTTGGAGCCACGTTCTTTCCCAGATAGAATGTTTTCCTGTGGAAATGTATTTTTAACTTGCTCTTTGCCTCCCCTAGTGGGCTCCAAAATTATTTAACACTCTGTATTCTCAGCAGTGAGGACAGTCCCTGGCACGTAGAGAGAACTCAGTAACTCAGTTCATATTTATTTATTTTATTGCTGAATGGGCAGAGAGAGGTTAACAGCAGCCTCAGTTTGGACAGGCCCTTAGTAGCGGCATGTCCTGGTAAGTCTCCTGTGAGCACTCATGCTCCTTCCGATTTCTTCCTGGGTCAGCCTAGATGTTATCACTTCCTCTAGAAGACTTGCCCCATCATGACACTCCTTCCAAAAAGAGCAGATGTGTCAGTGGTGCATTTATACAGCATCCTGAACCACGCATCGTTGGTGTTTATTTCTCTGTACCCCCCCCCTTAGAATAGGCTCTAAGAAAGCAGAGATTGTCTTGCTGATCATTATACCCCTGGCACCTTGTGCACGGGTTAGTCCTCAGTAGGACACAGTAAATATTTACTTCAGACACTCATTGTTTGAATGGATAGATGGGTGGGTGGCAGATGGCATTGTACGGCCAAAACGTGCGTCCTGTCTCAGTCCCTGTTTTTGAAGGTGATTTTTCAGTTTGTGCTTCCTGCCATATGAAGGGCTAGTTTTTTGCCCATAACTCAGCTTCCACTCAAAGAAAAGCCCTCTCAGAAAGCACATTTGATTGCTGTTGTTCATTGAGTTATTCTCTTGTTGTCAGTCTCAGCCTTTGTTCTTATCTTGATAGCTTTTTGGTAATGATGGCTGTCTGCTTTCATTCTGTGCTCTGGCATGCTCTTGAAGTGTTGTGCTGTAAGATTGAAACTCTGAGTTTTGATTATTGCAATAATGATGAATATAAAAAATCAGTAAAATTCAAACCAATCTATCATCCAGAGGAATTTATCCACTGTCATTTTTTAAAAGGTAGCAGATCTATTGGGTTGTAATTCACATACCCCCAAATTCATTCTTTCCAAGTTTCTAGTTTGTGTTTTTAAAGTATATTTATGGAGTTTTATAACCATCACCACAGTATAGTCGCAGAACATTTTTTATCATCCTCCAAAGAAACCCAGACCTCTTCTCCCAATTCTATTTTCTGTCTCTGTGGATTTGCCTATTCTGGATATTTCATATAAATAGAATTTTACATTATGGGGCCTTCTTTGTCTGGTTTCCTTTACTCATCATATGTGAAAAGTTCATTCATTTTGTAACATGTTATCACTACTCATTTCTTTTAATGGGTGAATAATTTTCCATTATATCACATTTTGTTTATCCATTTATCAGGTGATGGACGTTTGGATTATTTCAGTTTTTGAGTATTATGAATATTGCTCCCATTGAACATTTGTGTAACAATTTTTATACAGATTGGTGTTCTCAATTCTTTTGGGTATATACCTGGCAATTACTTTGCTTGGTCGTAGAATATCTTTTTGGAAGGTGTTTCTTTTGAGGAACCACCAAACTGTTTTCCAAAGTAGCTGAACTGTTTTACTTTCTTACCAACAGTAGATGAGGTTTCCAGTTTCTTTACATCCTTGCCAACACTTTTCATTATTCCTCTTTTTGATTATAGCTATCCAATGAATGGTATCTCCCTCCTGTTTTGATTTACGTTTCTGTAATAATCAATGAAATTGAGCAGCTTTTCAGCTGGGTGAGGTGGCTCGTGCCTGTAATTCTAGCACTCTAGGAGGCCGAGGCGAGTGGATAGCTTGAACTCACAAGTTCAAGACCAGCTTGAGCAAAAGCAAGACCCTATCTCTATTAAAAATAGGAAAACTGAGGCAAGAGGATTTCCTTGAGCCCAAGAGTTTGAGGTTGCTGTGAGCTATGATGCCATGGCATTTTACCCAGGGCAACAGCTTGAGACTCTCAAAAAAAAAAAGAAAAAAGAAATTGACCATTTTTTTCACGTGTTTATTGGCCATTTGTATTCATTCCTTGGGGGCTATCTACTAAAAAAATCCTTTGTCCATTTTTAAATTAGATTATCTTTTTATGATTGCGCTTTAAGAGTTCTTCATATATTGTGGATACTAGTATCTTATCAGATAGGTTTGCAAATACAGTTGACCTTTGCACACCGCAAGAATTGGGGTGTCAATACCCCCCACACAATGGAAAATTCATGTGTAACTTGTGGCTTCCCCCAAACTTACCTATTAATAGCCTAGTGTGGGTGGGAAGCCTGACTGATAGTTGATTAACACATATTTTATATGTTAAACACAGAGGGTGTCCCAAAATGTAAAAATTAATTTAAAGTTGTAATACTCAAGTCATGTTTGATTTCTGCAATTACAAGAGCTACTCAAATGTGTCCTGTATTCATCTTTTGTTATTGGTATATATTACTACAATTTTAATATTTTTTTCCTTTCTTAAAATGTGTATACATTTTTGGGCACACTGTATATTATATTCTTACCATTAAAGTAAGATAGAATTAAATGTTATTAAGAAAATCATAAAGAAGAGAAAATATATTTACTGTTCAGTAAGTGGAAGCAGATGACCGTAGGTCTTCTTCTGTACCATGTTCACGTCGTGAGGATGAGGAGGGGAGAGGGAGGGTCCGTCTTGCTGTCTCAGGAGTGGCAGAGGCCGAAGGGAATTCATGTCTAAGCGGACCCGTTTGTAAGTTGGCCGAGGGTCTGTGTTGTCTCCCGTTCTGTGTCTTCACTTTCCTGAAGGTGTCCTATGAAGCAGTCTGCTTTCTCTGTTTCTTCTTTTGTTGCTTATGGTTCAGCGTCATGTCCAGAAATGCGTCCCCTAATCTAGGGTTGCAAAGACTTATTCTTCTGGTTTCTTGTAATTGTTTTACTCTGCCCGTAGGTTGACTGTCCATTCTGAGTTAATGTGAGTGTACAGTGCGAGTTCGGAGTCCAACTTTATTCTTTTAGATCACAGATACCCAGTTGTTCTGGCAGCAGTTGTTGGAAAGACCGTTCTTTCCCCATTAAAATGTATTGATGTTCTTTGTTGAAAATCAGCTGGCGTTAATGTGAGGGTTTATTTATTTGAATTCTGAATTCTATTCTTTTTTTCTTTTTTGAATTCTGTTCCTTTGATCTGTATGTTTGTCCTTATGCCAGTACCATGTGGTCTTGACTACTGTGGCTTTGGCTTTATAATGCTGAGTTTTGAAATTGAGAAGTGTGAGTCTTCTAATCTTGTTTTTTTTTCAAGATTTTTTTTTGGCTCTTCAGGATCCCTTGCATTTCCATATACAGGCATACCCCATCTTATTGCACTTGGCTTTATTGCACTTCGTAGATACTGCATTTTTTTACAAATTGAAGTTTTGTGACAACCATGTGTCAAGCAAGTCTTATCAATGCCATTTTTCCAATAGCATGTGTTCACTTTGTGTCTTACAGTTTGTGTAAGCATTTTTAGCAATAAAATATTTTTAAATTAAGGTGTGTGGGTTTTTCTTTGTATTTAATAGATTGAAGAATAGGGTAAACATAACTTTGTAAACATAACTTTTCCACAGTGGCTGCACCATTTTACATTTCCAGACATCATCTTTTCCACATCCTTGCTTTTGTTTGTTTGTTTATTTATTTTTTGTTTTTGTTTTTTTCTTTTTGAGACAGAGTCTCTAGCTGTCACCCTAGGTAGAGTGCTGTGGCATCATAGCCCACAGCAACCTCAAACTCTTAGGCTTTAACGATTCTCTTGCCTGAGCCTCCCAAGTAGCTGGGACTACGGGTGCTGCCAGCATCCTTGTTGACATACTTATTATTGTGAGTTACAGCCATGCAGAGTGGGGTGTGAAGTAGTACTTTGTCAAGGTTTTGATTTGTATTTCCCTCCGGACTAGTGCACCAGGAAACCAAAAATTCCATGTGACTTGCTTATTGTAATATTTACTTTTTACAGTAGCCTACAACTGAAATCCACAGTATCTTTGGCGTATGCCTGTGCATTTTACGATCAACTTGTTAATTTCTGCACAAAACCAGCTGGGGTTTTGATAGTGATTGTGTTGCATGTGTAGATCAATTAGAGAAATATCAATCATCTTAACATTAAGTGTTCTGATCTATGAACAGATTTTTCCATTTACTTACTATTTAATTTCTCTCAAGAATGTTTATAGTTTTTAGGGTACAAGTGCATTTCTTTTGTTGAATTGATGCCTACTTTTTTTTTTTTTTTTGAGACAGAGCCTCAAGCTGTCACCCTGGATAGAGTGCCATAGCATCACAGCTCACAGCAACCTCCAATTCCTGGGCTGGAGCGAGTCTCTTGCCTCTGCCTCCCAAGTAGCTGGGACTACAGGCGCCCGCCACAACGCCCAGTCATTTTTTTGGTTGCAGCAGTCATTGTTGTTTTGGTGGGCCCGGGCTGGATTTGAACCTGCCAGCTCAGGTGTACGTGGCTAGTGCCTTAGCCCGCTGAGCCACAGGCACCGAGCCAATGCCTACTTTTTTTTAATTGTATCTGACATTATTTTCTTAATTTCTTATTCTTGGAATGTTTTTATTGCTAATGTACAGAAATACAGTTGATTTTTTTTTTTTGAGACAGAGTCTCACTTTATTGCTCTTGTGCTGTAGTGTCACAGCTCACAGCAATCTCCAACTCCTGGGCTTAGGCGATTCTCTTGCCTCAGTCTCCCAAGTAGCTCAATGGCTCACACCTGTAATCCTAACACTCTGGGAGGCCAAAACAGCTGGATTACTACAGGCACCCAACCATGATGCCTGGCTATTTTTTTGTTACAGTTTTGCCGGAGCTGTGTTTGAACCCGCCACCCTCAGTATATGGAGTCGGTGCCCTACCCACTGAGCCATAGGTGCTGCCCAGAATTGATTTTTGTATACACAATGAATAATATTTTTACAGCTAACAACGTTATTAATAACATTAAGTTCTGGGAGAGCACAATGGCTCACACCTGTAATCCTAGCACTCTGGGAGGCCAAAACAACTGGATTACTTGAGTTTGGGACTTTAAGACTAGCCTGAGCAAGAGCGAGACCCTGTCTCTACTAAAAACTGAAAAAATTAGCTGGGCTTTGTGATGGACATCCATAGTCCCAGGTACTCAGGAAGGTGAGGCATGAGGATCACTCGAACCCAAGAGTTTGAGGTTGCTGTGAGGTATGGTAGCCCCACAGCACTTTACCCAGAGCAACAGAGTGAGACTGTCTAAAAAAAGGGGGGGGGCGGCGCCTGTGGCTCATCGAGTAGGGCGCCGGCCCCATATACCGAAGGTGGCGGGTTCAAACCCAGCCTCAGCTGAAATGCAAAAAACAGAAAAATAGCCGGGCATTGTGACAGGCGCCTGTAGTCCCAGCTACTTGGGAGGCTAAGGCAAGAGAATCGCCTAAGCCCAGGAGTTGGAGGTTGCTGTGAGCTGTGTGATGCCATGGCACTCTACCGAGGGCGATAAAGTGAGACAGAGTCTCACTTTACACACACACACAAAAGAAAGAAACCATTAAGTTTCTTAGTATTTTCTAGTACTCAACCACATTCAGATTTTCTTGATTTCTTATATTTAGTATATAAATAAGGGCCACACACTGCATTTAGTTATTATGTCTTTTAAACATAATTTAATCTTAGGCAATCCTTTTCTTTTAAAAATTTTTTTCATAGTTGGGTCAGATAGCCTATAGATAGAGCCCACATTCTGGATTTGTTAGTCTCTTTTTTCAGTGTGTCAGTTATGTTTTTATCCATCTTATATCTCTTTCACAGAAAGCTAGCTCCGAAGCACTGGTTCTCAATCTTGGCTATACACCAGGGAGTTTTAAAAACTAGTAATGCCTGCCTCTCCCCCATTCTGATTTAGCTGGTCTAGGGCAGTGGTCTTTAAACTTTAACAGACATCACAATCACCTGAAGGGCTCATTAAATACAGATTGCTGGGCCTTGCACAGAGTCTGAGTTAGTAAGTCTGGGGCAGGGCCTGAGAATTTTTATTTCTAACAGGTTTCAGGTATTACTCCTATTGGTTTGGTGAACACATGCTGAGAACTATTGGTCTCTCACAAGGTTTGAGCAAGATACTTTTCAGAAGTCTGTAGGTGATTTTAATGTGCATTCTGGCTTGAGAACCACAGAGCGAATTGTTTCAACCAACAATGATCTTTGTCTGAGTCCATTATTTCATTAGTGGTTAAAAAAATGTTGTTTTTCTATTCTATATCATTCCTTCCACATCACGATCTGGAATTTTTCTATAAAGAAAAACTTTTCATAGGAATTTTTTTTTTTTGAGACAGAGTCTCACTATGTCGCCCTTGGTAGAGTGTAATGGCGTCACAGCTCACAACAACCTCAAACTCTTGGGCTTAAACGATTCTCTTGCCTCAGCCTCCCAAGTAGCTGGGACTACAGGTGCCTGCCACAATGCCTGACTATTTTTTGGTTGTAGTTGTCATTGTTGTTTCGCAGGCCCAGGCTGGATTCGAACTTGCCAGCTCTGGCGTACGTGGCCAGTGCCCTAACCACTGAGCTACAGGCACCAAACCTCAAAGGAATTTTTCTTTCTTTCTTTTTTTTTTTGAGACAGAGCCTCAGGCTGTCACCCTGGAGAGAGTGCTGTGGCATCACAGCTCACAGCAACCTCCAATTCCTGGGCTCGAGTGAGTCTCCTGCCTCCCAAGTAGCTGGGACTACAGGCGCCCGCCACAACTCCCGGCCATTTTTTGATTGCAGCCGTCGTCGTTGTTGGCGGGCCGGGGCTGGATTCGAACCCGCCAGCTCAGGTGTACGTGGCTGGCGCCTTAGACCGTTGAGCCAAAGGCACCGAGCCTCAAAGTAATTTTTTTAATAACCAAATTTTAAATTTGGAAAAGAATCCTTAAAATTAAAAATATATGTGTTATACTATGCTCTTTGTATGTATGTACATTTAAAAAAAAGGTCAGAATAAAATATATATCAAAATTATAATAGTTATTTCTAGATACTAAAATTGTGGGTAATTATGTTTTTTACATTTTCTTATATGAAAATCAGAAAAACCTAAATATAGGTTATGAAAAACAAAAAAGAGAAAATATTCTTTTTCCTAAGGAAGCCATTTTTCATTGTTGTAGCTCTTTTTTATATCTTTTGAATAAACAGTGAGTCAGCCTGTTTCTCACAGTCCCCTACACTTCTGTGGTGTTTGTTCGGCGTCGCGCCCACATAAGCAGCCCTTTGGCATTGTTCTGTCCTAAGGTTTTGAAAGAGTGAAGGCAGAGCTGTGATAGGAGTCAGTCGTCACCATGGAGAGGTGCAGCCCAGTGGGTTCGGTTTCCTTGTTTGAAATGTTTCCTGGGTACTTGTCAGAAAGAGAATCTTCTCAGGTATGGCCTTCATTCTCAGTGCGCTAAGGGACCACTAAGCGACTGAAATCCATTTGGTTCTGCTCTTTGTCTTGATTAGAATGGGACATTTTCCAGAGTGAACAATAAGCCTTGGGACTAGAAAGGCGGCTTAATTTCTAATCTGTTTTCAGCAATTTTTTGTTTGTTTGTTTTGAGATAGCGTCTCACTCCGTTGACCAGGCTAAAATGCAGTGGCATGGTCAGAGCTCACTACAACCTCAAACTCCTGTGTGCAAACAATCTTCCTGCCTCAGCTTCCTAAGTAGCTGAGACCATAGGCACACACCACCACACTTGGCTAATTTTTCTATTTTTTTTTTTTTTTTTTGAGACAGAGTCTCAGCTGTCACCCTGGACAGAGTGCCGTGGCATCATAGCTCACAGCAACCTCCAATTCCTGGGCTCAGGCAAGTCTCCTGCCTCTGCCTCCCAAGTAGCTGGGACTACAGGTGCCCACCACAATGCCCGACCATTTTTTGGTTGCAGCCGTCATTGTTGTTTGGCAGGCCCAGGCTGGATTTGAACCCTCCAGCTCAGGTGTACGTGGCTGGTGCCTTAGCTGCATGAGCCACAGGCGCTGAGCCAATTTTTCTATTTTTTAAGAGACAAGAGTCTCACTGTATTACTCAATCTGGTCTCAAACTCCTGCACTCAAGCGATCCTCCTGCTTGGTCTCCCTAAGTACTAGGATTATAGGCATGAACCACTGCACACAGCCAGCTTTCAGCATTTTATTATTTATTTATTTATGAATGAGACAGAGTCTCACTCATGTTGCCCAGGCTAGAGTGCTATGCCCTCTGCCTAGCTTACAGCAACCTCAAACTCCTGTGCTCAAACGAGCCTCCTGCTTCAGTCTCCTGAGTAACTGGGACTACAGGCACCCACCACAGTGCCCAGCTAATTTTTCTATTTTTGACATAGAGATGGGGTCTTGCTTTTTCTCAGGCTGGTCTTGAGCTCCGAAGCTCAAGGGATCCTCCTGCCTTGCCTTCCAGAGTGCTACATTTCCAGAGTATATGATTACAGTCATGGGCCACCACGCCCAGCCTTGTTTTTGGCATTGTAGAAGTTACTGACCTAGGTTAGCAGCACCAGTGGCCCTCCACCAGTATAGCCCCAGGCATTGCTTCCTTCTTCAGCCTGTTTACATCCTCAAGATGCTCCTTCCCAGGCAGAAGTAAATTCTCCATATTTCTAAATGTCAGCACCTGTCATATGTAAGACTGCTGCACCATTACCTCTTTGTCTCAGGCATGGACATATCATTTGTATCTGTATCCTAGCTCTTTGCATGATGTTAGGTCCATAGTACCTGCTCAGTAAATGTTTGCTGTGTGCCTTGAGTCTTATCTAATTACTCATTGTGCACGAGACCAGATAGCCAGCACTCCGTGTGTATTCTTCATCTGTATTCACCCATGTTCTGTGTGCTCTTACAGGCATCTTATTATAGAAAACTTTATTCCT
Organism: Perodicticus potto; assembly: GCA_963574655.1. NCBI lineage: Eukaryota > Metazoa > Chordata > Mammalia > Primates > Lorisidae > Perodicticus > Perodicticus potto. The sequence continues at coordinate 17,625 of CAUYRH010058028.1, forward strand.
CTGGAAGAAAAAAATAAAATTATGAATAGATCATTCTTTGATGAAGAAGAAGATCATTGGAAATTACACCCTATAACCAGACTGGAGTAAGTCACTATTAACTTTAAGTAGACTTTCATGTGGGGAGAAGGGCAAAAATGTTGATAAGTTGGACTTGGACAAAAGGGTATGGTAAGAGCACAGTTTGATTCATTTTAACCAAGAATCAATGGCATTTCTAACTTTGTAGTAGCTCGAGATCCACCAGGTAAAAGTTTACTGATGAGTGTGGTAATAGGAATTGGAAGACTTTGTCACGGTAAACTAACGACCTTACTCAAGCTCCTGCATTTCCATTTCCCTAGTTGTGGAGTGAAGTATGTGCTAGGCCAAATGAGTAGCAGCACAGAAGTGTTTTCTATGTGTCAGCTTGACCCACAGTGTTGAGGACTCTCAGTCTGAGTCTGAGCCCTGCTGGGAAGATGGGAGTCATCTGCTAAGGATGCAGAGGTGGGGAATGTTGACAGCTATGCTTTTGTGTCTGCCATCTAAGAACTGGATGATGACTAAGCTCCCTTCTGGCTTAAAAGATGAATGGCACTCACATCTGAATCAGAAAGCAACTCAAGCAGAAAATAGAAGCAGCTCCTGCCCCACTTACATCATTCCTTGGTCCCGGGAGTTACTTGCTTCAGGTTCTGTCTGGCTCAGAGTTTTCTAAGTGCTAGTTCCCCAGGACCAATCCTGGGGCTGGAGCTGTGGGACACGTTTCAGCCAGGCATCTAACCCTGCAGTCCCTTTCCAGGAATCAGCAGATGATGAAGCGGCCAGTCTCAGCCGTGGGATATAAGAGACCACTGAGCCAACATGCAAGAATGTCCATGATGATGCGTCCAGAGGCTCGATACAGGGTAAGAAGATTGTTGGTTTTTCTTTTCTCTTTTTTGGAGTAGTTTAGATCTGTGTAAACCCTGAGGGCAGTGTTCTGAACAGAGTCTGTGCCCTGATGCTTTCCAGAAGTAGTTGAACATATTTTTAACAATAACAATTATGACCAATAAATAAATATAATAACAATATATGATAACTTATAATAATAAAGTAAAGTAGAATAAGGTTTAGAAAGTCAAGACTAGGGAAGGAGGGCTCGACGCCTGTGGCTCAACGGGCTAAGGCGCCAGCCACGTACACTTGAGCTGGCGGGTTCGAATCCAGCCCGGGTCCGCCAAACAACAATGACGGCTGCAACCAAAAAATGGCCGGGCGCTGTGGTGGGCGCCTGCAGTCCCAGCTACTTGGGAGGTGGAGGCAAGAGACTCACTTGAGCCCAGGAATTGGGAGTTGCTGTGAGCTGTGATGCCACAGCACTCTATCCAGGGTGACAGCTTGAGGCTCTGTCTCAAAAAAAAAGACTAGGGAAGGAG